>JAAVTZ010000424.1:0-54591 GCA_014898835.1 Fusarium lateritium
GTACCCGCTAGACAAACTTACAAGGGTTATATTATACACGGTACACCCGTTCTGGCTGCCACCCCCACTATTTCGTACAGCTTCATGTGGTGTTGAGCTCCTCGAACAAGCCTTGAGCGGCCCTTTACATATGGACAAAATTACAGTGACCTTACTCTGTTTTACGAAATACTTACACAAACTCTCTGTGCATCGTGGCTGGTAATTTAGGCCCTAAACAACAATTACAGCCCTGCCCACGGATGTAGAATCGAAGGAACTGATACAGGTCCCAAGCTCTTTGGTTCCCAAAGGACAGAATTGCAATCTGCCGCCTGAGCTTCCGCAATCAAACCCGAGACCCTCCACTCTTGAGAAAAGTCAATGCAGCTAATGATTGGCAGAGAGCCAGATACTCAACAGAATAGCCTACAGCTTCCTGCCACTCCTGCCTCCGCGTTCGGGAGCTTATACGCGTGACGTCACCATTCATAGTATTCGATCTCAAACACCCCACTGCGCCTACATGTCAACTGAACATCGATGATGAAATGTCTACGATTGTGCCATGATGGCTTGCTAGGCTGCTTTGATGTGTAAGCAAACAGCTCATTCCTACGTAGGTATATAACTCTACTGGCCAAGCTCCCGAGCTTCAAGTTCGAGCTTTGGTCTTATCTTCAAACAACTACACCAACACATCACATCACATCACAACCAAACCTAGCAAAATGTCTTTCTCCAACGCGAACACTGGCGATGCCCCCGCCGACCCCTACAAGAAGGCCAACGCCGAGGATGTCCCTCTCCAGAACAAGATCGAGGACCTTGTTGTCTTCATCAACAAGGAGAAGTTCGGCATGATGACCACCCGCGGTTCTGGTTCCGGTAACCTTGTCTCTCGCTGCATGGCGCTGGCCGCCACTGTATGTCATACCAATATTCATGCTTAGTTCTATTACTGACCTATATATAGGAGACTGGAGGCATCGATCTTCTCTTCCACACCAACACCGAGTCTGGCAAGACCGACGATCTCGATGCTGACCCTCATGTCAACGTTTCCTTCATCAACGCCTCCGGAGAGTGGGCTTCCATTGCTGGCAACGCCAGCGTTAGCACAGACCGCAGCCTTGTTTCCAAGCACTACAGCCCAACCCTCAAGGCCTGGCTCGGTGACCTTGGCGATGGCGTCCACGATGGTTCCGAGAACGACCCTCGTATTGGTGTCATCCGCGTCAAGACCGTCTCTTCGACATACTCGCTTGTGTCCAAGAACCTGTTGAGCCGTGCTGCCGACATTGCCACAAGCACCGTCACCGGCAAGCCTGCCTCGCCCAACACTTTGAGAGAGATTTCGGAGGGAGATGTGCGATCGTGGCGCGCTTCGCGAGAGTAATGGTCTGAATAATGAAAATCTCGCTTGTACGATAGGACTTTTTATCAAAGGCGATACGAATTCATGACAATATTAGTACCCATTCAAAGCTGCTTTCCATACTCGGCCTTCCATAGCCTGTCAAACTTCTCCTTGTCAACCGCAAATTGTCGCACGTAGTCGAGTTCTAACTCATGTGTCCTTCGGCCAAGAAGCACGAGACTGTGAAGAGGGGGACCAAGCTCCTCATCTGTGGAGCAAAGTTCCTCCAATGTGCCAGCCACAAACTTCTCCGTCTTGCCTCCTACACGGGCAGCACCAATAGCCAAGCTGTCCTTGGTGTAGACGCCCTCTTTGCGCTCATCCTCAATCTCCAGCATCTGTTGCGCACACTGGCCTACGGTCATATAGCGAGGAGGTTCATAAATCAAGCGGCCTCGTGCCATATTCTCTAGGCTCTGCTCCTTGACCTTGATATCCACTAGGACTAATGTGTGTAGTCCAATCTCGCGATTCTCCTTTATACGATCGTAGAACGAAGCAGGCTTCCACGTGTCTGTGAAGAAGACCATCGATACAGTCTGGCCAAAGTTGTAGAGTTGAAGGCCGCAGGCGCCGATACCGCTCATGATGGAGGCGTTGGGAACTGATCGGACGGGAATTTCGAGTTCTCGTGCACGAAGGACCAGATCCGTGTGTGTTGTTGCGCTTGATAATGTCAGTATAAGGGAATTGTGCATTGGGTTTGGAATTCGTACCCAAAGGGATCCCCGACAACGAGGAATGCTACATCCTCGGTTTGCGCATCTCGAAGAATCTCGTCGCTGTTTGACTCGACCATCTCACGGTCGGCAACCGTAATGGAGCGTCCATAGTAGGATTCCTAGTCATGATCAGTATTGACTACTCGCGTAGCAGAACCATTGTTAGGCGCATACCAAAACGGCCTGATCAACCAAAAGGATACTGGTGTAAGCCTCAAGATAGACTCTGGAAGCTTTCTTGACAACTTCGAGACCCTTGACAGTGATATCTGTCTCGTCCGAGAGACCAAGACCTACAAGGTACAACATGATGGACCTCTTTGCGTGATGGTATGGATGACTGTAATGTCTTGTGAAAAATTGTCCCTGGGTCGAGATTCAAAAAAATGCCCCGCGGCGGGGTACTTCAGAAATATGCTATGGATGGGAGCTACCTTAGACTACGGAAATCTCAGGTTAGTTTTCACGATGTAAAATAGCACAGTTTTTTCCTTTGTTATCTCATTGCCCAATGTTAACATTATTGCCTAGGTAGATAATTCAAAACTTTGATCTGTGTAATAAAAAAACTTATATGCCTCTTTCTTCCTCGATTGTTATAAAAGCATGCCCTTCCTCCCGCAGCGGGGGTCCTTTAGCGTTTCGCGACTGTGGTTTGTGACCTCATGCCAACTACCCCTGTCGCTCCTGGGGGATTCGCTAAACTTTTGGCATCCATGATCCCAGGTTCAATCTGGACTTTTTCGCGTTGCTCCCAACATATATCTTTACACATCACCCGCAATGTCCGACTCTAAGAAAGATGGCGCTTACGGCGGCGCGCCATCAGGCGACACCGACTTTCGAAAAACCTGGGATCTCGACGAGTATGCTGCCAAAGCCAAGGAACGCGAGGCAAAGGAGAAGGAAGAGTCCAAGGCGCGCTACGAAGCCAAGCTCGCAGGCAAGAAATACCACAAGCCGCTGACCGGCGACGAACAATACACATCCGCGAGACGTACAGTGATAGATCTGACACAACAAGTCGGAAAGACGCAGCTCGTCCCAGCGGGCGCGGGCGTTGGCAAGCGTGGCCGTGGAGCCGGTTTCTACTGTGAGGCTTGTGACCTCACATTCAAAGACAACAAACAATTCATCGAGCATATAAACACGCCCCAGCACTTGATAAACTCGGGCCAGAAGGCAGAGGTGAAGCGTGCGACGGCAGAGGAAGTTCACGAGCGCATCGAGTCTTGGATCCGGCGGCGGGAGGATCTCGAAAAGGAGAAGCAGACAAGTCTACACGAGCGTCTGCAGCTGCGACAAGAGGAAGCCGAGAAGGAGGCAGAAGAACGACGGAAGAAGAGGAGAGAAGAAGTAGAAAAGAAGAGGCTTCAGAAGGAGGAGGCAGCCAAGGTGAAGACCGAGTATGGAGAAGACTTGCGGATTGAGGGTGAACATGAAGAGGACGACATGATGGCGTCGATGGGCTTTACTGGATTTGGGACGTCGAAGAAGTGATGGATATCTGGAATATTTAATGATACCCCGTGTTCAACATGGTTTTGTATAGGAGGATTATGTTTGGTGGCTTTATAATACAACCATTATTCTACCAAACCGCCAAAGTATATCGAGATCGAATAATGCGAGGGTTAGTATGAGTGCCGATGGGGTCCCAAGAGTCCAGCTGTCCAAAGCATTCAAGCACAGAATCATGGATGTGTAAGACAAGTTCGATATTCGTTGAATTCTTTAAAAAAAATTGTGATTCAATGTCTTTCAAACGGTTTCTGAATTGCTTCATTAACAATCACGTTCATTCCTCAAACGGCATAAACGGCGAAGGCGGGGCCGTTTCTTCAGCTAGCTCGAGTCCCCCACCACCCGACTCCATCCACCAGCAGCTGAACATCCCAGCATTGCATCCCACCTCTACGGACTGACCTTGCATGTGTAATCCTACTCTCTACTCTTCCTTCTTGACCTCACTCTAACGCCTCTCTACGAGCTCTCAACCCAAGCTCGGCAAACACCGCCTCCTTCACGAAACCTCTATAAAACATACAATGGCTGCGAGCTCTGCCCCAGCGGCTTCGCTGTTGAAGCGACAGCTCAAAGAGATGCAGGCTGGCAAGGATATTCCAGGAATCTCATGCGGTCTAGTTAGCGACAACAATATCTTTGAGTGGGAAGTCATGCTCATGATCAGCGACGACTGCAAATATTACGGCGGTACGACCTTGACTTCCCCGCTGACTCTGGCCCCCTCACGACTTCGTTTACCGCATCATGATGCTAACCTCTACATCTAGGAGGCAACTTTCGAGCCCGTCTCTCCTTTCCGTCCAGCTACCCACACATGCCTCCCTCTCTCACCTTTCAAGATCCGATCCCGTTCCACCCTAATATCTACGAAAATGGCAAGCTCTGCATCTCTATTCTTCACCCTCCCGAGGAGGACGAGTACGGCTATGAGGCCGCCTCTGAACGCTGGAGCCCTGTCCAGACGCCCGAGACCATCCTGCTCAGTACCATCAGCCTCTTCCACAGCCCTAACGACGAGAGCCCCGCCAATGTGGAGGCTGCGCGGATGCTGCGCGAGGAGAGGGAGGGCAAGCACAAGGACTTCCGGAGGCGTTGCAGGAAGTGCGTGAGGGAGAGTTTGGGAGAGGACTAGCCACGGGGAATCATATATGGGAATAGGAAGCATGAACAGGTCACTGTGGGTTGGCGTTTGGTGGTTGGAAAGGCCGTGACGGCATATCAGCGTTTTGAGCGGCGCCATGGAACCTTTATCGTATTTAAATCATCATGAATATCAAGCGACTTTTCCTGTTCTCCATTTAATGGGGCCATGGGGGACATACAGTTGTTGGCGATCATTTTTTATTATGGTATCTAGGTGCTTTCTTCGCCTACTAGTCCAATGACTCTTCCGACTACACGGTCCCATTCCTGGTCCCATCGCAAGGCCCCTTCACTGACAGCACCCTTCTTCAACCGAGCCAGCTCTTCTTGTCCAGACAAACCCAGCAGTCTGCTCAGAATATCGGCCAACTCAGATGAGGTTTCAAAACCGCAGCCATTGTAACCCTCTTTGACAAGTTCGCTGAAGCTCTCGAACGCGGAGTATGCTGCAACAGGGAGACCTGCGCCAAACATATCCACAACTTTCATGGGCAGATCAACTCCAGAGCTAGACTTGTGCAGTGAGATGCCAAGATCAGCTGATGCAAGCAGCGAGGCGTAGTCTCTGGTGGAGAGCCAGGCTGTTATGATACGTATGCCAGGCAGCTTGCCCTCTTCCTGGAGCGCATTGATTCGTTCTAGATAATGCTCCTTCTGAGGCCCCTTTCCAGTAATGATGGCCAGAATGGGTGAGGGTTCTGCAGAGTCGTTGGCGTAAGATACGAGGGCATCGAGAAGCAGGCCAAAATCCTCGTCTGGCGTCCATGAAGTGCTGCTGACAATGAGGCGTACCGCGCCTCCTACAACATCCTTAGCAACGGCTTTGGTCTCTGCAAGTCGAGACAAGAATGCAAGACGCTCTACGGTTGATAGGATGGGTTGGAAAACCTGAGCTGGTCGGTCGTGGAGCGTGAAGACAGGATGTTTTACGCTGAAGGGCTTCACCTTGAGCTGGCGAGCCATGGCATCAGTGACAGCGAGGTTGACATTTCCCAGATAACGTCCAAAACCGGTCTCATACCAACGGTATATGGGAACCAGGAGCTTATACCACTTGTTCTGTGCTAGAATGGTGTAGCCGTAATTGTGCCAGTCCACTACTAGCTTGCTGCCTCGGATGAGAGAGACCAAGAGTGCAACATGAAAGGTGGGAATAGAGGGTGGGTTCTTCACAACAGGTTATCATGGAGCTCAAAGATGATCATGAAAGGCGATATCAACTTACCTGAATGATAATCCATTTCGCAGGAGGGGCTTCGTACATCAAAGTATTGAACAAACCCCAGAACTGCCATAGGACCTTGAGAGGAAGATTGAGAAAGAAAGGCAAAGTTCCCCATCGAAGCACCTCTGGCTGTGGTGGGAGTGCATATAGAGTGACTCGAGGATTTCCAATGAGATCAGGATGTCTCGAGGTTTCTATCTGCTGTTAGCTCATGAATAGGAATCAAGAGACCAGGCGAGTAATGACCTTTATAACCGACGATATCGACATTTCTTCCATGCTTAGCAACACTCAAGGCATGATATTGCATGCGGGGACTGCGACCAACATCGCCGACAACGAGGATTTGAATGTGATCATCTTGAGGATTCTCAGCTGGATGATAACGGGTTGGGATGAATTTGACGAGACCGCGTAACAGCCATACTAGGGCGACACAGCAGACGCCGCCAGCAATAACGGAGACAACGAAAGCGGCTGACATGTTTGGAGAGAAGGAATCGACAATTATAACATGGCGTCGAGACTAATGAGTGTGTCACCGTTTGGCGGTACTGTTACCAGGTGATGTTTGGTGCTGTGCTGGTTGATTCCTGGCCAAGGCCATGTGTCCCTTGCACAGTTGAGGTCCCACAGTCGCGCACAGGTACCGTAAGTTCAGCACCCACGGGCCGGCTAGGCTGGTCATCAACAGGGACAATAAGATAACCAATGGATAAGGTAGCGAAACGAAACGATCTCGATCTTTAGGAATTAACCCTAGGAGATGATCAAACACACAAGATAAAGTGAGGGCAACTAGTTTCATACAGGATCTGTGAAGGATAAACTGATTGATTGGACAATAATGAAGAGCTCAACAGTGTAGGCCATTGATGCATGAAGCGAAGGTTCATAACCTTTGTTATCCATTCCATATTCAAACTTACAATAAGAGGAACCCATTGTTTAACCTCGATACTACGATTGTTAGCCTTTCATCTTCAGGAGAAGACAGCAAGTGCCGTCACAGGCAATTTAGCCGCTTGTCCTCTATCAGAAACGTCACAGCTTACCCGACGTCCTTTCGTCATAAGAACCTAACAAAGAGATTTGACATAAAGCCCAGCCCAGGCTGATAGGAGATTATCTCACTCAGGGGCCAGTCGAGATTGAGTGCAGGTGCAACGCTGGGTTGCTGCGGGGTGCGAGGGAGCCCGGACTAAAATGCGCCATCAAACCACGCTAAGGCACCAAGGGCACTAACGTTTAGCGGACCAGCAGGCCGCATGCAGGGGGAAGGGCCAACCTTTTCAGCACTCGGCCAGTAACAGTTGGGCTTTCCCCAGCAAACCCCGGCCGAGCTACAGGGCCATGAGGGCCAATCCATGATCCATTATCAGAGGATCAGGAAGGAGCGAACCCAGATCAAGAATCAAGTGACTACCTTACCCCGAGATTGGATATCATGGAAGTGTCGGTGATTGCGAAACAACACTTTAGCAAACTCACTCACTTAGCACTCAACTCTAAGTAACTGATCAACCGAGTCAGTAGCTTTCCCGCCCTGAGTTTTATCCTCCTTGGGCCTCAATCCTCTTGGCTGCGTCGATCGCTGCTCATTCGGGTTGTCCCTCTGAGCTCCACGTGCTGGAGTCTCCTATCTCTAGCCCGCCACAACCACGGCTCTTTCACGCCTCCCGCGTCCGCCTCTGAGAAGAAACCGTGACGTCCCACGATCATTTTCTCTTTGTTTTTATTACTGCCAACACGGTATAGCAGCTTGTGACAACCGGGTTTCACAAGAACAATTTCCGAATCGACTGATGACGTTGCGATTGGCTCTTGGGGAAGCGTAAGGGCTCACTTTCAAATCGCAAATACTTGCGCCGATATCCGGTCACCGCACCCTCGTCAAAGACTTGAACCGAATTCGAACTTGACTTGAACATCGACATCGACTTTACAGTCAAAATGGCGTCTTCGTACGCTCTCCCGACCTCCTCTTTACCTCACGCGCACCAGAACCATATACACTCGCACGCGCGAAGCCACTCCCAATCCTCGCTCAACAACCTCAGACGACAATCGACTTTCTCCAACGGGAGCCTTCCATCAGTACCTGACGAGGACCACGAGCACGAAGCTAGCCATGGCCATGGAAATGGGAACGGGAACTATACTGCACATGCACACAACCCGAGTGTCCACAAGCATGGACACAGGCGCTCGCGCATGTCTAACACGAGCGTATCCATCTCCCGCGAGAAGCTCCCTCCGGCACCATTAAACACCCTAGATGGTTGGACAGAACAGAGAACACCCGGAGGCAAAAGCGTTATCACACCAGGTCCTGAATCGGCCAATATGACTTACTCCCCTCCCGATATCCCTCACGACCATCACGAACATCATCACGATCATTCGCATTCGCATTCCCACTCTCACGACCATTCCCACGTTCATACCCACGACCATGCTCATAATCATGACCATCATGACCACCATTACGGACACGACCACGCCCATTCGCATTCGCATGAAGACGATAAGGGCAAGAGATCTTTATTCACCCGAATGATACTTCCGTATACCGCACGATTTCCGATTCTCAATGCCATCCTGATTGAGAAGGATTCAAGACGAATTTTCTACTTCATGGCGTATGTAGTGACCTGTCCATTTGGCTGGAATGTTTTTGCTAATGCAGTTTCCGGTTTAGGCTGAACTTTTCATTTATGGCTGTTCAGGCGTTTTATGGTTACGTCACGGACTCGCTTGGCCTTTTGAGTGACAGCATCCATATGTTTTTCGACTGTGTGGCGTTGATGGTGGGTTTGTTGGCTGCTGTGTTGAGTAAATGGCCTCGAAGTCAACGATTTCCGTACGGTTTCGGCAAGATTGAGACACTGAGTGGATTTGCCAATGGCATTCTCTTAATGTAGGTGACTTTCAGGACCTTTGTAGTCATGGTGCTAACTGTTTCGTGTAGGTTGCTCAGTGTCGAAATTGCGTTTGAGGCGTTCGAACGATTGTGGGAAGGAACTGAGACAAAGCGACTGGGAGAGCTTTTTGTTGTTAGCACTCTGGGTTTGCTTGTTAATCTAGTTGGAATGATGGCATTCGGTCACCATCACCACCATGGACACGATCATGGACACGATCATGGCCATGGACATGAAGATTCGCATGACCATGACCATGGTCATTCTCATGGAGGCCATGACTGTCACGGACACAGCCACGGCCACGACAACGAGAAC
The DNA here is from genome assembly GCA_014898835.1 of Fusarium lateritium. NCBI lineage: Eukaryota > Fungi > Ascomycota > Sordariomycetes > Hypocreales > Nectriaceae > Fusarium > Fusarium lateritium. Next base: position 9,259 of record JAAVTZ010000424.1, read on the forward strand.
ATGCACGGCATTTATCTGCACATTCTTGCCGATACCTTGGGCAGTGTTTCGGTTATCGTGTCGACAGTTTTGACGAGTTTCTGGGGATGGGCTGGATGGGATCCGCTGGCGTCGTGCCTGATTGCTGTTCTTATCTTCCTTTCATCCAAGCCCCTTGTCTATTCGTCTGCAAAACGGCTTTTGCTAAGCATTCCGGAGGATACGGAGTACAACTTACGAAACAGCTTGGGCGGTATTCTGAACCAGAGAGGAGTAGTGGGCTACTCGTCGCCCAAGTTTTGGCGGGATGATCACAGTGCTAGTCCTTCCGGAGGGAAGCTTCTCGGTGTCGTTCACGTGGTGGCAGCGCGGGGGGCTCCATTGGAAGACGTTCGAGATCGAGTGCGCGAATATCTCCTAAGAGAGGGAGCAGATGTAGTAGTACAGGTTGAGCGAGAAGGAGATAATAGTTGTTGGTGCAGCAGGCGAGGAATCCCTGCGCCTCCAGCAACACCAACACTGGCATCAGCGAAGGCGTTCTAGAGGAGAGGATTGTTGCTACATTTTGGTGAGATGGAGTTTAGAGTTGTGATAGAAGAGATGATAGAGGACGATAGAGAAGGGGGGCATGGCGAAGAGGAGAAGCATTGCTGCGAGGCGAGTTGTACAGCTTTTTTACATTGAAGAGGGACGACTGATTGTTGGGATACATGATGAGAAATATCTTGGAAAAGTGGTTGTGTAAGTCTCAGCGACGTTGCAAGATAGGAGGCCTTTGTCCTTGTTGGAGTTGGCCAACAAGGTCATTGATGGGCACGTGGAGGATCACATGTACAATTATCACTTTGGTTCTTATCACGGACATTGCGGAGAGTAGAGTTGAAGGACGGTGTACCTATATCCAGAAATAGAGAAGGTTCTCATGACTGTCCAGTCAGTTGGATTGTATCTTGGCTCATTTCCTTGCTTACCTACGATGAGGCTATGTGAAGAAAAAGGGTGTATTTGAGTCAGAAATTCCACCTTACTTTAGTCTTTTGCATGTGATAGTGAGGATAGTAAGAGATGGAGATTGTGGGGCTCTTCTCCAAATCTGGGATACCTTACATTAATACAATAACTCAGAGAGAGCAGTACTAACCCAGTAGAGGCTATCGTTGACGGATCGTCACCGGCAGGATCTAATCAAGATCTTGTTTACATCTTGTCAAGCTCAGACCCGAAGGCCCCAATCCTGGGCTCTAGTGTACCAATTCCGCCTGCCCGGCCGCCGCAACCGCAGCTGTCATGATCCAGCCTGCACTGTACCTGCGGGATCATCCAGCCACGCCAACTTGCATGCAGCACGGGATCTGGTGACAGAGAAAGGGAACGACGAGAGGCACTGGACCCCACGACTCGGTTCATGTTCATGTGGGGAAAAGACATGCACGCACCCCGCGAGCCGAAGCCGAGGCAAAGAAAGCCGGGGACCGGGGATCGGAGGTACGTACTTGGTGCTGGATAACATTGCCCCGGGAGACCGAGGGGAATTGGAGAAGGCTTCAGGAAATATTGAGAATACCTTAACTTGCTGTGTAGGTATTGCCTTCAACTCATAAAGTAAGCAGCCAAGAAGTTTACCTACAACTTAAATAAAGCACAGACCTGGGGCGTAAACCTCCCCCTGGAAGAAGCGTCCGCCGCGTCTCAGAAGCCAACCGAATAAAAGCACAGAAGAGACGCCCAGTGACGTATTGAATCATTTCTGGTACTTTTACTGCAATTGAGGTATCTATCTTATATTCCACCCCTTCTCCTTCTCCTTCTATATCTTCCACCTCTTTTCAAGAAACTTACTTGTGAATATAGAAAAAACAAAAGACACGGAAAATCGGTACTTACATCATTGTGTAACCACCTGCACCCTCCCCTCGGCCGAAACCACCCCACACTCTCCTCCGCATTCCACATTCCGAGGTTCATTCATTCATAACTCGACTTATACCCTTCACCTCTTCTCCTCTACCACACTCTCTCCTCTTCCTCCTCAGTCATATTTCCTCCTCTAAACCTTCAACATGTCCTCCGCCGATACCCCAGACTCCGCCATCGAGACTGGCGTCGTCGACAAGCTCAAGAAGATTGCGCCCGCTCCTGAACCAAAGGACGACACCAAGTCTGGCGCATCCTCCGGCCTTGCCCAGCAGGCTCGCGCTTTTGCTGCCGGTGGTTTTGGTGGTCTCTGCGCCGTCGTCGTAGGCCATCCTTTTGATCTTGTAAAGGTCCGTCTTCAGACCGCTGAGCGCGGCGTCTACTCCTCTGCTGTAGACGTTGTTCGCAAGAGCATTGCCCGCGATGGTTTGCGACGAGGTCTCTACGCCGGCGTGAGCGCTCCGCTCGTTGGCGTCACACCCATGTGTACGTTTTCCTATTTCTCTAACCATTCTACACAATGAGCTAACTGCGACAGTCGCCGTGTCTTTCTGGGGCTACGACCTTGGCAAGCAAATCGTTCGCGGCACCAGTGAAGTCCCCGCTGAGGGTCTCACAATCGCCCAGACCTCGGCCGCCGGTTTCATCTCCGCCATTCCCATGACTGCTATCACCGCCCCCTTCGAGCGCATCAAGGTCATCCTCCAGGTCCAGGGCCAGAAGCAGCTTGCTCCCGGCGAGAAGCCCAAGTACAACGGCGGCGTCGACGTCGTTCGCCAGCTCTACAAGGAGGGCGGTATCCGCAGCGTTTTCCGCGGCAGCGCTGCTACCCTCGCCCGTGACGGTCCCGGTTCCGCTGCTTACTTTGCCGCCTACGAGTACATCAAGCGCAAGATGACACCTCTTGATCCTGCCACCGGAAAGCCCAGCGGTCAGCTTAGTCTCACGGCTATCACATGCGCCGGTGCCGCCGCCGGAGTCGCCATGTGGATCCCCGTCTTCCCCGTCGATACTGTCAAGTCCCGCCTACAGACTTCTGAGGGCAACGTCACCGTCGGCAGCATTATTCGCGAACTCTACGGCAAGGGAGGTGTCAAGGCTTTCTTCCCCGGTTTCGGTCCCGCCCTGGCTCGTGCTGTACCTGCCAACGCCGCTACTTTCCTTGGTGTCGAGCTGGCTCACCAGGCCATGAACAAGGTTTTCGGTTAGATCTTTGAAGAATGAGAGGAATCAAGATTAGAGGTATCACGGATATACATGGGAAAAGCTGTCTTTGACTTTTTTGTTACGATAAGAATTTTTAACTGGTGGACAAGATTACAGCGGATGGATGGCGTTGGTTGCTGGGCATGACATGTGATTTTTATGTCCATGAGTGTGGGTGCATATTTGAATCAATATCGAGCGCTTTAGCATACCCTTTGTTTTTATTTTTGTACCTAGACCATGAGCAGTTAGATCCTGGCATTGACTTTCTGTTATGGTTCATAGAAAACATGTGGATTTCTCACTCCTAGTTGGTGCACAAGCAAAATCCAGATGTAGTCGATAGACTAAAGTCATCATATATTTTCTAAGCAGAATGAAGTTGAGCAATCTTGGGCCTTTTTTGACCGTTCGTACCTGTTAACCTGACGTCGTGCCGTGCCTTTTCACCCACGTACCAGGATATACATTGCTTCCACTTTCGCCAAAAGTAAAGGTACCATGCGCCAGAAAACCAATAAAACAAAGCAACCAGAACCCCCAAAGCACTCACTCAACTCAATGAAACATAGTGTGGCCGTAGAAAATCCCTTCCTTCCCTAGGTATCAATCCCAATGCCAATGGGTCCGGCATATCATTCGCATTGCTATTCCCTTTTCATGAGTGGATGGTATCCCGCCTTTTCGCCGATGCTATGAGTAGAAAGACAGACCTGTCTGTCGTCGAAAACAATAAAGATTAACGACCAGCAGGAAGCAACGCGCGCTAAAATATCACAAGGCGAGAGGAGATAGAAAACGGTCTGCCCTAGTCCTCAAAAAGAAAGAGAACCTGAGTCATCCTATCAAAGGGCAGATATAGAGTAGGGTATCATAAGAGATTTGGAGCATGGAATCAAGCACGCTCAGTAGTGGTCCAGCGTCGTTTAGAAAGGCTCATGTCACGGAATCGCTCAGCCTCACCAGGAGGTCGAGGGAGGCCCCAAAGCCCACCTAGGCCATCCCCGAGCTGTCCGATGTGAAGCTCTTCAGTAGGCTTGTCAAAGTCGTGCAGAACGTCTGTCTTGATCCGAATAGGGCCTGATAGAATAGGACCCCTGGGTGTAGCCTTTGGGGTAGTCTCCCCACTTGGGGGAAACGAGAATGAGCTCAGCGAGGAGATTGCCGCAGGCGGCAAACTCATAGACAATGAACTCGTTGGGTTGAGCTCGAAACGCGAGATTGGAGAACTAGATTCGTTCGAAGTGGACTCGGCGGATGGCGTTTGGGACTTGTCCTGCTTATTTTCCTGGGTATCCTTGAAACGACCAAAGTTGGGTAGGACGCTGTCGAAGTCTTCCTTATCAGATGTATCATCGCTACCATCGTCCATTAACCTGAGGGATGAGGGACCTGGTGTCCACAGGCCAAAAGATGGGGTGCTGGTGCTTGGCGAGTTACTCCTCGGGGCTGTTTCGCCAGTCGATGTCGTAAGGGCTGGTCCTCGGGTCAAGGGTCGTTGGGAGCCCGAACTTCGGCGTATTGAAGATCCCAAAGCTGCGGTAGCAGAAGTACTACGACTGCCCATGGGAATAATAGGATCTGAGTAGACAAAAGAACCGATTAGTGGGCCAGGACCGTCAGTGCTGCTAATGCTCGGGTTACGGCCGCGAATAGCAGCAGATGTTGGGAATCCATCAGCCGAGGTGGATCGGGAAGAAACTGGAGTTGATGTCGTCGAGCGCAAGTGGTCAGTACTTGCAGACATGCAAATGTCGTACATTTGGTGCGGTGAGACGTGTGGCTCGGCGTTGGGCGTTTCATTCGCTGACGCGGCCAGAAGAGTGTTGTAATCAGCGTCTTGCTTTCGTGCCGCCATAGTGATAGAAGCAACCCCAACGTCCATGAGAACGGGCTGGTGAGTGATAGCACCAATGAGAGCATTGCAACCGGCACCGTGAGATACTAGAATGACAACGGTTTCTACGTCTTCGTCATCGGACATCGACGAGTCGCCGTCGACGCCATCGGTGCCATCTTGCGTTGCGCCAGCAGCCTGCGTCACCATCTCATCAGGCGCATCGGTCGTAGCGTACCAGTCCACCATCTTCTTAAGACCTCGTCGAAACCTCTTGTGCATGTCTGTCCACTCCTCTCCAAGCTGGCCACCATCTCCAAAACCCAACGGAGGTCTCATGGAATCCCACTGGTAATCCACCACCACACACTCGTCACGAGCATGAGCCACAAATCCATCAGGAATCTTGCCAGAGCTCGAGATAGCGTAGTTGGGCTTTGGGACTGTGTATCCCTTCTTTTCGAGTTGGCTAGCAAGCTGTCCAGTCAGAGCCGCCGCCATTGCTGAGCCTGACGTAGAACCATTTTCCGCCGTAGACCCTGACCGCATAGGGCCAAGAGACGGGCTTGCAGCGGGTGAACCGCTCCACAGAGAGGCAGTAGAGCCTCTGTGAGGCATGGGCGTAGGAGCAGGAGCAGACGTTAGGGAACTATAGTCTTCGCGCCTTAATAGTTCGGCCTTTGCGCTACCAAGCATAAGAGCCGCTCCAGGCGGTGGAGTAATTTGTTCAAAATATTCGGGGGACAGCCATTCCCCAAGAAAGGAATCGAGACGTAGAATCGTTGATCGGAAGTGCTTTGGCGGGCCAGTCGCGGAAACGAAGATGTCGTTTGGACGGTAGGGCGAGTCATGGGGGGTCTGGGCAAGACCAGAGCTGATTCCGATCGACGTTTGAGCGCATCGTAAGAAAGGTGAGCTATGAATAACGACCTTGAATCGACGTCGTTTATTTTTGTTCTTGGGATTTGATTCGTAGTCGATCTTGGCTTGTTCGAGAATACTCGAGATCTGATTGCCTACAGCTCGGGTCTGAAGCCAACCGTTGTACGTGAGAGGGGGATCATAAGGAGTAGGTGACGAAAGGTGCCATCTCTTGTCAGCGGTGTCAAGACGGTTGCCGTGCCTAAAATGGAGGTTAGCTGAGCTCTGCCTCTACCATGATGTTCGAGTTGTGATGCTGTACGTAGACGTTACGCTAGGCTACGCGATGCGCTTGCGACGATGCATCATGACGACAGGGGTATAGGAATGGTAGCTGAAAACGTACCTGACGACAAAGATATAGGCCGGCGTACGGCCCATGATGAAGGCGACAACAAGGACAAAAGCGTACAAGCCTCAGAAGTACTGAGACAGTAAGGACCTTTGACAACAAGAAGGTAGTTGCTTAGTGGAGGAGTGAGGTTGGACCGAAGAGAAGCCAAGGGGGACCTGATCAGTCAAATACCCCAGCGCACGTCGCACGGTAAGTTATTTGGAGCTCGCCCCGTGCAGGTAGGTACCCAGTAGGTTGGTGCGGGTGCAAGTGCAAGCCCAAGCCCCAGGCGGAGGGCGCCCACTATAAAGCCGGCCAGGCAAACCTGAGCCTGAATGGAAGGTTTCCACTGAGATGACCGATTTGGCGTTTCGGGGGCGTTTTGCCGCCTGGAGTAGCCCAGCACCTTGAATCGAACCCGACGGAATAGGATAACACAAATCCGATGGTACAGACACGCCACGGTCTAGAAAGCCTCGATGATGCCTCCTAATCTAAGCAGGCAGCTCAGCTAGGACAGCTTCTGGTCTGGTGTGGGCGGTTCAGCAGGCGAGCAGGGGTGGTTTTCTTAGAAGCACAGCACCTGGCCTCACCTCAGCGAGTCGCACGGCAGAGACAGTTCAGGTAAGTAGGCAGGGTCCTGTACGGGCGCAACACATCCCGTGTCACCCCGGATAAGATGAGATGAGTTGAGTTGGGTTGGATTAAAAGAAAGAAAGGAGTAAAGCTATTCAAAGGGGTATGAATGTTTTCGGTGAAAGAAGGCCGGGTAAGTTATGCAGAGAAAACAGAGGGAGGAGAAGAATGAAAGGTTGATGGATAGGATGATGGTGACTGTTTTTAGCAACCTCCAACTTCCAACCTCTTAACACCAAACAAAGCACAACCTCCAGTCCTTTACCTTACTCCTCACCTGTCCTGCTAGACCTAGAGGGAGGGGGTAACCCGTGCGTTGCGTTACGAAGGGTCAGCGGGGTAGTGTCAACGGGAATTGTCAAAACAAGGTATTAGTCTTGGAGAAATAAGAGAGCCAGTCAGCCTTGAAATCAGGAAAATAAACAACCGAAATCGTCTTCCATGTTCAAAGGGTTCCAGGGTCAGGCTCGGAGACTTGCTGTCACTGTGGATTAGTGCCAGGCGGGAAGAGGTATCGATCAACAGTGTTCCATCCGGTTGATATTAATATTGCAGACTGCAGTCTAAGGATCGCGAGACAATCGCCAAGTAAAGAGCTCAATCGGGAATCACACATCAGTCAGTCACTGTTGTGAGTAAGGTAAGGCGAAGCGAGGTTCGAGAAGCACCTATTTTACAAGAAAGGCAAGTTTGGGGGTCCTGACCCGAGGAGATCTTGGGGGCTCGCTATCATGATACATCATTGTATCGTGATTTTATCTCAAAACCCCAGGTTTCCTCCCCCAGCTTCGATCCATGACAGGTGATCGTGAGGCTTTTTACTCAGCACTCATGTTCGCACTCGCACATTTCACGCTGGTTCTTCGGAGATGTATTCCCAACCTTACAGCTTTAGCCAATGTGCCCCCGTGGTTCTCTGCAGGATACCATTGCACCTCGGCCAAGATCAAAACCACCGAAATACTTACCTAGGCAAGGTACAACGGAGGTAGTGCAGTACAGTACCGCGCATACAGTACATGATCCATGCATGGCCTGGCCTGGCATGGGTCTCTTTAGCTGGGTTTCTTGCTCTAGCGGCTGCAATGAGACACATGCCAAGTGGATCATCTACGCGATTCAAACACGACTCAAGTCGAGTTTCAAGCCCCCAAATCTTCATGTGATTGTACTTCGTACCTATTCCATCTCCGGTCACGGCCCTCATTCGTCACTTGACATCTCACTAGAAGCCTTCTTTTTTCTTTTCAGTCCACCTGACGATGCGTGGCTAAGCGCTTCAAATCTCGGATATCCGTATTTTATGGACCTGTGCATGTCCGTGTTTGAGCTCGGCACATGCATTCGCTCCAATCTCGCAAGACGGCGTTGTTCGGCATGCAGTAGCATCAACCCTAGAAGGGGAATTCTTCTTCCCTGTTGGATTTCGCTTGGCCGCTGCAGTCGATGCGAACGACTCAGCTTGAGGTGCCATCGTCATGGTGGAGTCGCTGCAGGGTCCTCTTTTGTTCTTTTTTTCCCTCTTCCATGCAGCTACTGTACGTGACTTACTAATTCCATATCGTTTTTCTTTTCTTTTCTTCTCGTTATCGTATCGGAGATCGATTCCCATGATGACCCTCGAGAGGAGCAAGAGGGGTTATGGGTCCTTTGGCCGGTGTGCCCGTGCCAGTTTGAACTGCTTGATTCAGGCTAAGAAAAAGATAATTTGACATTCCATTCACTGGTGAATGCTCAAGGTAAAACGGATCTCTTTCCTTCTGCGTATTTGTGATTCCTCACATCTTGCTCTAATAGATTCACAAGTGCCACGAAACATTGCAATTCATGACTACATACTACCTTACCCCCGTCACCAGTCTATTAAAAGGCCTTGAAGATCATACCAGTAAGCCCGTGGGCATCCATAAAGAAATTGCTCGCCTACAAAGGCCGATATTTGGACAAGAAACACGCTGTACTGACAAGTGTCGTCTATCTAAGGGAGCGATGTGTGCTGAGTGTCACGTAAGATCAATACCATGCATGCCACGCTGCACCCTTATTGTCGCTAATTTTGCATGGCCCTAATGGTATTAGGTCTCAAATCCTACCATGCCACATGTGTCTGATCCCATTGTTGAATTCCCAAATAGAATATCCATGAGCCAGCCATGTCAAATATCAGAGCATATGGCATCAGTGAGGGCTCGTAGTCGAACGATTTGGGACGCCCTCATCAAACAAGCATGGCGCCAACAAATCTAAATCCCCAACTGTTACCTGGACCCCGGTCCAGAAATAGGAGAGATCTCATCAGCATCTGGCCCAGCTTGCCCCAAGATTTTTGTCTCAAGAAGCGAGTTCAGATAGGAGAATAGAAGACGAGACGTTGAGGTCATTTGCTCTCTCATCAAGAGTGACTGAATCGGGAAATTGTTAGTGCTTCGAATCAGTACAAGCGCCAGGGGCCGTCCCATCGGATCCCAGACGCCGAAAACTCCGGGTCCGAATCCAGTAAGACCCCGATCCTGGGTGAAGGTACCATCCCATCCCGTAACGTTAATGCTAGGTGTTCCCTCCATTTGGTGACGTTGATCCAAAAAGGGATATCATCAGCGGATGAAATTCATCGCCGCTGTATAGATTTGTAAGCCTGAGAGAGCATCTCTCAGCAACCTCACTTCGACAGTTGGAGGCCGGTGGATATGTTGTTTGTCACATCTGGCCTGTAACTCCGCTCATTGCTCAAACACGCTCCCTTGCCGCCCAATTCACTTCATCGCATCGCATCGCATCGCCAGCATCCCCGCCATGAAGCTCTCAAACTTTCGATTTCATGCCCTCGTGGCAGCGGCTCTGTTCGCGACAACCGCTTTCGCCGAGCATACCAGCAATTGGGCCGTTCTCGTCTGCACATCGCGATTCTGGTTCAACTACCGTCACCTCGCCAATGTCCTCTCCATGTACCGCACCGTTAAGCGACTCGGCATTCCCGACTCCCAAATCATCCTCATGCTTCCCGACGACATGGCTTGCAACCCCCGCAACGCCTTCCCCGGAACCGTCTACAGCAACTCTGATCGCGCCGTTGATCTTTACGGAGACAACATCGAGGTGGACTACCGTGGTTATGAGGTCACCGTTGAGAACTTTATTCGCTTGTTGACGGATCGCGTGGGCGCTGAGATGCCCCGAAGCAAACGCCTGCTTACCGATGATCGAAGCAATATTCTGGTATACATGACGGGTCATGGTGGAAACGAGTTTCTCAAGTTTCAAGATGCTGAAGAGATTGGCGCGTTCGATCTCGCGGATGCCTTTGAACAGATGTGGGAGAAAAAGAGGTGAACGGTAGCCTCTATCCTTGCTACTGACCAATTACTAATGTTTCTAGATACCATGAGATCCTCTTCATGATCGACACTTGCCAAGCGAACACCATGTACAGCAGACTTTACTCACCCAACATCATCGCTACAGGTTCTTCTAAGCTCGACCAATCTTCTTACTCCCACCACGCCGATAACGATGTTGGAGTCGCCGTTATTGACCGATACACATATTACAACCTGGAATTCCTCGAGAACAACGTCAGGGATTTGAACAGCCAGAAGACGGTTGGAGAGCTGTTTGACAGCTACGATTACAGCAAGATTCACTCCCATGCTGGCGTGCGCTACGATCTCTTCCCTGGTGGCGAAGAGAACGCCCGTAGCCGTCTGATCACAGACTTTTTCGGCAACATACAGAACGTTGAAGTCGACCGTAGTGGAAACCTAACTCTCGAGGAGGACCTCTTGGCGCTTAGCAAGAAGATTGCTCTGCTGCAGCAAAAGGAGGCAGAGGCTGCAAAAGAGGCCGTTGGAGAGAAGGAGTCTGCAAAGGCACCTGCTAGCGCCCCGACTGAGATGGCCAGAAAGATCCAAAAGCCCAAGGCACTGACGGATGATAATTGGTGGACCAAGAAGGTTGTTGGTGCGACAGCCCTTGCAGGCTGTGGCCTTCTCTGGGCCTTGGGTTCCTTTTTGGAGAGTTAGGTTCGAATAGTGTGCTACGAGTATCGTTATGATTATAAATTTATGGAATACCAGAAACACGGAGAATGGCGTCTTTAAGGGCTCATGGTAACTTTAAATAAATATTAATAAAATGACTGTATAATAAGAGGGATTCAAGAAAGGCCAACGTTCAAGTTAATGGTTCTGTCACTCTACCTCTTACACAATAGTGAGTTCGATATTGGTGGCCACCCGATTTTTGGATACTTATGATGCAGATAGACCCCAGTTATCACATTGGATATTTTTTAAAATACAATTCAAATCGTGGACTACTTATAATTGCTTTGGGCTCTAGCATGAGCAGTTGGTATCATGATTCTGCAATTTAACGTTGAAGTGCCTAATGTCTTAGTCAGCAACTTTTTTGGTGTTTAGCATTTCACCCAAATCTCTTGATCAAAATCTCAGCTTTGCTAGCCAACAGTCTCGCAATTTACAAACGGATCGATTTTTTCTGATGAACTTTTCAAAAAACAAATCTCTATGTTATCACCGGTAGTCATTCCTTGACGCAATTCCTGCAACCCACCGATATGGATAAATCCAAGGTGAGATGGAACAACAACAACAACATTGAGGCACTCATGCTTGTTTCTAAGGGTGTTCAAACGCCGATAACAAAACCAAATGCGTTGTTTCTGCCTGTTTGGCTAAGATATCGAGAGAAGTATAGCTGCTAACCATTCAAAACCTCTAGACACGACCCCTCAAAACCATACATCTCAAATCGCGTCCACTTACAACTCATGCTTTGGCATGGTCTTGTGACGCCGAGCTTGCAGTTGCTACAGATGACACCATCTATATATTTCTTCCTGAGTACCCGAGGAGTGGTGGTCCTGATGACGCAGGGGAAGATGAAGAACTACAGGCCCAATATTCATTATCCTACCGAGCCTCAGGCTTGATCCGTCCAGACCCAACACTCAATGCGCAGCTATGTTCCTTCTCAGGTATCAGAGTGGCAGGACCCCCAGCCAACGATGAGAATTGGTTTCCTGGTGTGGGGAACGGTCTTGTCACAGGTTCTGGCGCCCCTATCTGCCAGATTGTGAGGTTGGAGTGGTCGCCGAATGGATTGGGATGCAATCTGCGGCCGATTCTGACTGCGCTTTCGACGAGTGGGTGTATATACGCGATTGGCGAGCACATCGACCGACAATCTACTATGATCGCAGGGATGCGAACCAGGAGTTTCAAGGCGTGGAAAACACTCTGGGGATTGGGGGCTCAATTACCGCTACCTGACTCGAGTCAGGAGGACGGATATCGAAACATGAACGAGCGTATCCAATCTTTCTCATGGGCGAAGGAAGTGGATGCGGGTAGGGGACTTTTGGCGTACTGCAATGATGCGGAAGAGGTTGCCATAATGACAGTGCAGCTTTTCTCCCGGCCAAAAGAAAACGACCCCTCAAGCGAAGAGATCCTGTGGGATATCCGGGAAGCTGGTCGGTTTGACGGCAGGGGGCGTCATACTAAGGAAGATGTGAGTTCCTTTGGACGTGTTTTCTTTCTTGTCGAGAGTGTCTAACCTGGAGTAGGCCATGGACATCACCGATCCCGATTACGTTCCCCACGGGAGTGCTTTCTCACTAAAATGGAGCCCCTGGTTCAGAATGGAAGGCAAACGAATAGCCATACTGGCATACTTGGCGAAGAACCATGTCGGCTTTCGAAAGGTTACTATTGTGGGTGATTGGGATAAGGGCCAGCTTCCGCAGATTGAAATCGAGCAGAGAGACATGACAGCCATATGTATGTACCTCTCGACAGACGCGTATATCGAGTGGGAAGATCAGGTACGAATAGCTCTATACTCAGATTGTCTTCAGCTTACCCAATTCTAGGTCATCTTTGACAGCGAGAACCCCACGGCCAGGGGCGTAATCGCTACACCATTCGATGTAAAGCCGTTTCAAGTTTCGTTCGTGAACAAAGCCGAGGAACCGACGGGGGCTCATTATACATGGGAGTGCTCAACAACGTACTCCAAAGAAGACGAGGAGGTGTCGGCAAATCCTATCTCTGGTATATATCCTTCGAATATCGGACCATCGGCCAATATATCTAATAATGTCTTAGGACTTATCATTCACGACCAAGGCCAAACAGTGACAGGACCAGTCCCCTACTACTCTATTGTCAGGTTGTCAGCGACACTAAATAACCAGGACTGGTTTCAAACAAATCTTCCCGAACCGGAGGCTTCCCTACCCAACTGGGCAGCAAGGATTCGAAGACACACAACCCGGCTTGTCCCCAGGTCCATTGCCCTAGAAGGCTTAGATTCTGACTCGGATGATTCGGAGGACGACATGATGGAGGAGGATACTTCCCAACTGCAAGTCCCCGGATCACGGTACCGCATATGGGGACTGGCGCAATCACCCGGTGGTAGTACAACAGCTGTGCTTGTATCACGGTACAGCACCCAGCATCCAGAGAGAAGAGCGCTCTGCAAGCTGATGTTTGCAAGAAGAGATGAACAGCAGGACAAGGGACACAATGACATAATCACATCAGTGAGACCGTTGACAACCGAAGGGCAGGCTTGGGGGTGGATGTACGGAAACGGTCCCGAGGTTCTAGGAACCACGGCAACGAGCAAGATATCACCAGAACTCCACAATTCGCCTCTAAGAGAGCAGTTCAGAAGCGTCGCGGCAAATCAACACTGTGTATTTTGCGACGCTGCGTTGCGGCTAGAAGAGGACGAAGCCAAGTGTGAGAATGGACACTTGTTTGGTGAGTTGCCCGTTTGTCCTTCTCTGCTAGTTGGTCATGCTAACAAATTGAACAGCACGCTGTGCCTCGACTGGATTAGCCATCATGGCCCCAGATATATCAAGAATCTGCGCCGTGTGCGAACTGCGATGTCTGAAAGTCGCAGAGCTAGCACGCGTTGCAGAGGAGTATTTCGGGACAGGCACACAAATAGAGTCTTCGGGCGAGGTTTGTGGTGGGTGCGGAGGCAAGTTTGTGGCTTGATTAGTTGAGCTTATCTGTGATCCAAACGATGAACCCTGCTATTCACGCGTTTGTTCAACTTGCATTGTTTGTCCATTCAATTACACGGCAGACGAGTCCAAACGGTTGACCTCAGGCGGTCCGGCACATATTTGAGATATCAACCCAACTCTAGGAAAGAGAACTAAACTAAGAAGTGATAAAATAAATTAGGCACTCGAGTTAACTATCAGCTTAAAATATGCTCCAATTATACTAAAGTTAGGTAAATGTCTCGATTATTCATAGAACCGCCTGCCCCTCTACGTGAGACACTGCGCGGCAACACAGCCAATCACGCGTGATCACCCCGCATGATCCCTAGTAATTAGTGGGGTGATGGCTTTTTAAACGCTATTGTCCTTGCCCGTTTAATACAACAGCAGGGGGGGCTTGTGGTGGCAGTGGCAGCAGCTGGCGGCATATGCAGGGCTGCTGAGCAGCGGGCACCTACCTGTAACCAATTCATTTACTGTCCGTCATCTTCTTTTCCCTTTATCAACCCTTTCTACTACTATTTCTTCTTCTTCTTCTTCTTCTTGAAACATTTCTCTTCAAGCTCATTTCTCTATCTCGGTTACTGGTGATGCCACCGCTGATCATCAAGCGGTTGGCATCCACCCATCCACTTACACCATGTCCATGTCCAGGTCCTCTACGCGCCCTGGCGCTGCCTCAAACGCAGACGGCGCCAACTTTGAAGAGTAAGTCCAAAGCTCAATATGTTATGTTCCTGGATGCGCTGACACGTGCGTCTTCGTCGCAGATCCCTCGCTTCTAAGCCCTTCCTCTTCATCATCGGTCCAGAGCACAAAGAGTTCCATGTCCACAAGGAGCTCATCGGCCAATTATCGCCAGTTCTCAACACTCTTGTCAATGGAAGCATGAAGGAAGCCCATGAAGGCCGTGTCGAGTGGCCAGATTTGGACGTCGACACCTTTGTGCGCTTTGCCAAATTTGCCTACTCTGGTGACTACACCGGGGCAGAGCCTGAGTTATCCGAGACGGCTATCGCTATCGCTAACGCTGTCCGTGTTCCCACCCCAAACTCAGAGGTTCAGGAAGAGCAGGAGGCCATCGACTTGACTGGCCACGCGGAGGAAGATGACGATGACATGTCGTCTAGTGAGGATTCAGAAGGCTCCAATGATGGTAGCTCCGGATCAGATGAATTGCAGGATCTTGCTGGCTCTGATGAAGATGAAGATGAAGATGAAGTCGACGATGACTCATCTTCCGAAGATTCATCCGAAGCCTCATCCACTCTTGATAACAGACCAAACTTTGACGGAATCCGAGCCGACGGGTATCAAGGACCTAGCTATGCCTTCATCCAGAGAGACGATTCCGGTTTCGTGTACCGTAGGTGGACACTACCATTATCTGTCTTTCAGTACATGGACGAGTGGCAAAGGTATCGACAGAGCCTGTGCGACCAGAATGCTACAAATCTAGAGGCAAGCCACGACTACAAGCGTAAACGCGGCAACCAAGGCCCTATCACAAGCATTAATAGGCCCGTGTCCAAAAAGTACGATGCTATGCAAGACTTTGTCCGTTGCCCATATAGCTCGCCCCTTGTTTCAAACGCGCTTCCATCCGTCCTCAGATGGGAAAATAACTCCAACGGCAGCATGTCTTATTTGCCTGTCTTCCTCAGTCATGCCCGTCTCTACGTCCTCGCGGACAAATACGGCGTTGAAAATCTGCGTATACTTTCTCTATGTCGCCTCCATCGCCTACTGCAAGACTTCATTCTTTTCCGCCAGCGTATCCCCGATATCGTCACCCTCGCCCAAGAAATATTTGCAAACACCATGGAGAGGGACGACGCGCGTGAGGTTATTGTGAAGTATTTCGCCTGCTTCATCGAGCACATCCGGGACTCTCCAGAGCTCGCAGATCTGCTGCGCAGAGGGGGTGACTTTCCTGCGGCGTTGATCGAAAGGATGGCCATGCGGCTATAGATGAAAAGAAGTAGACGCGGGAAACTAACCTACGACAGACAGACAAAGGCAATGAGAGTAATGGAAGCGTGGCGTTGGGAATACCTGAGTGTTTGGAATCTGAAGAGGACTGGACTACTTCAGATGATTGGTACTGTTCCTTGAAATATTGGCTTTCTGTTCTTTTATGGGGCATGACAGGACAGTAGTAAAAGTCTTGATTTGATAGAATTTTGGTTATAACTGATATTGACATGACCTTTTGTGATCACAATATTATAACTAGGTTTTGATGGGTATGAAGATGATGAAGTTTTGTGAAACTCGGTCTAGATCTAGGTGTCTAGCTTATGATCTTATACCAATTATATAAAACTGGCCTAACATTGCACAACACTCGTATCTTGTTTATTCTGAATTGTTCAAGACCACTCTTTTGCATACCAAATAATAGCTCTGTCGTACAGTGTCGTGGTTTTCCTGGGCCGCGCGATAAGTCACAAAAGAAACATCAAGTTTAGGTCATCGAGAAATAGCTTCATTTCCTATCTTTCATCTCAAGTCTTCAAATCCTAGCTTCTGAGGGCAACATGCCACCCAGCAAGCTCTCCTTCTCATCTCCATCCAACGACCTGGAACCAGCCGCAGGAAGAAATGAAATTCGAAAATAAAAACGCAACGTAGATACACATTAGCGACTCGCGCAACTCCTCTCAAAGGATGAGGAGACGATCTCGTAACAAGACGACGTAACCCTATGTGCGTGTCCCCCTCTAAACAAACAGGCGGAGGATCTCACTCGCCAGGTCGCCCCGTGAGTCCAGAATGACATGCCATGATACAATGGCGGGTAAACGACCGCCTGAGATATGTGAAGTTTATATGAACGGGTAGTAGGGAAAAAATGGCTCAAAATTGGCCACGTAAAGAAAAAAAAAAGTTGGTTAAGTGAGCGACAAGAAGTTTTGAAAGTTGTGTGAAATCATCCACTAAAGTGTAAAGAGTCCTAAGCAGACCATAATGCTCGAATCCTCTTCATGGTATCGCAAAACGCCGGTCCTTTTATTCCTGTTTCATCCAGAGCCATCAAAGGCCGTTGGCTCCTCAATACGCCTGGCCGGGTACGGGCTTCCTGTTAAGAGACCCGGAGGAGGGGGCTGGTCCCGGACGAGGACCTTGGGAAGGGTTCATGGGACTAGGTCCAGGAGGGCTGTTCCTTCGGTTCATTCCGTTAGGGCTTTGCGAACGACCACCAGCGGGACCAGGTGATTGCGAACGAGGACCGGGGCTCATGGGACGGCCAGCAGGGGGTCCGTTACGAGGGCCAGGAGACTGTGATCGAGGACCAGGGCTCATGGAACGGCCGTTAGGAGGGCCTTGGAAAGGCCCTGGTGACTGAGTACGGGGTCCAGGACTCATGGGGCGTCCTGCTGCAGGGCGACCAGGAGGTCCCATCGGAGGTCCCATGGGTGATTGAGGACGGGTGCCGTTAGGGGTCATGGGGTGACCAGCGGGCGATTCAGGGCGACCTGGGCCAAAGTGACCTTGAGGAGTCATAGGTCGTTGGCCTGGGGGATAGTTGGGTCCAGGTCCTCGAGGGGGTCCGCCAGTCTTGACGGGAGGGCCTGGGCGAGGACCCCCTTGGGCGGGACGGGGCTTAACAGGACGGGTCGATAGGCAGGTTCGGGGCACAACACCCTGTCGAGAGCGGTCAAGTCGGATACAGAGGGCCTAAAGCATGGTCAGAATGAATTCGGATCAAGAGCATGAAGCATGGAAAACTTACCCAGCCATCGTCGTACTCATGAAGCATTCGTACAAGGTCGCCGGCTCTCAGCTCCAGCTCGTCATCCATAGTAGGCTTGAAGTCAAGCTGCACACGGTGAACAGCCGAGTTGATAGGTCCTCCAGCAGCTGCAATAGCAGCCGCACCGCCTGAGGGGCTGTCAGGACCGCCGACTGGAGCGGACGAGTTGCTGAATTCAGTACCGGCAGGACTAGCAGGAACAGTTGCCATGGGAGGGTTAGGAAGTGTCAAATCAAGTTCCCTGGGGCCATCCTTGCGCATCGACGTCTTACGAGCGAGTACGGCAGCTCCAGCCCCCGCGGCAGCCGCTCCAGCAGCAACAGCTGGTCCATTGGCAGTGAGAGGGTCGTTAGGAGAAGAAGGAGACTGGGGAGAAACAGGAGCAGTGGCAGCAGGGAAGGCGGCTGCGGCGGCAACGGCGATGGTCGACTTTTCGGACATAGGACTGGGAGAAGCATTGCGAACAGACTCTTCCTGGACTGGCGAAGGAACACGCTCGGCCTGGTTGCCGAAGGGATTGCCCGGTTCAGTGCTTTGAGCCGTGGACGGACGCTCCCACGCACTACCTCCGGGAGTTCGAGGAGACAAGGGGCCGCTGGAAGTCGAAGGGGAAGCGGCAGCGGGAACAGCAAGAGTCAGAGCAGCGCCCTTGCTGGTGCGCTTCTCCTTATCGAGGCCGTTCCAGTTAGGAAGGAATTGAGTAACAGGTCGGAGGCTGACACGAGGAGCCTTTGCATCAGTGCGGATGGAGGAAGTCTCAACAGCTTCAGGAGTCATAGAACGACGCACAGCAGCAGCGGCAACCATAGGAGCACCACCGATACCTGCACTTGCGCCTGCACCTGCCATTGGACCGTGAAGCTTCTCATCGTCATTCTCGAGCTTTTCCATCTCAGCCTGCTTTCTGCGCTTGTTGAAGACAAAGTAGACGAGAAGTCCCATGGCGAGGAGTCCACCCAAAACACCAAACGCGATTCCAGCCTTGGTACCCGCGGTGGTGCCACCAGTGCTGGCTTCCGAGACCGAGCTGGAACTGGGGAGACTTGAGGCTCCAGACATGTCGGCAACTTCGTCGATAGTTGTCGAAGCAGATGCTGCGCCAGTGGCCTTGGCCAAGACCGACTCGATAGACTGACTTTCGGCAGGACCGCTGATGACGGAGGGAACTGAAGTGGGGTCGTCGCTGGTGGTGATTCGAGCGCGAGTTCTCGTAGGTTTGGCTGTCGAGCTCTCCTTTGTGTCCTCCACTGTGCTGGTAGCATCGTTATCATTGCTCTTGCTGCGAGACTTGGCTGCCTCGGCGGCCTTCTTAGACGCCTCTTCCTCCTCGGCTTTTTCTTGCGCAGCCTTTTTCTTGGCAGCCTCTTCCTCTTGCTCTTCCTTGGCTTCCTCTTCAGCTTCGTGCTTAGCCTTTTCTTGTGCGGCCTTTTTCTTGGCTTCCTTTTCCTCCTCCTCGGCCTCTTCTTTAGCCTTCTCCTTAGCTGCTTCAGCTTTTTCCTTTGCTTTTTCCTTTGCTTCTTCCGCCTCCTTCTCCTCCTCCTCCTCTTCTTCTTGTTTCTCCTTTTCTTCCGCCTTCTTTTTCTGTTCCTCCTTCTTGTCGTCGTCCTCTTCCTCTTCGTCGTCGTCCTTTGATGAGCCTGTTGCCTTAGGCTCGTGGCCTACTGTTCTGAAGCCACCAATTGCTCCTTCAAAGGTCGCCTCCAGAGTCTTAATGACGACTCTTTTTTCAACTATAAAGCATTAGCAATCCCATTTCATTTAATGGCTGAGTCAATAGAAAAACGCATGTCTGAGATGATATCCAGTAACATGAGATGGATAGTAAAAACTCACGTGGTTCCTTCTTCTCGACATGGCGCTTGGTGGCGTCGGCGGAGGCGTCGATTTCATGAGCGATGTTGCCAAACCCGAATAAACCATCAGCCCTGCGATGCACGTGCAGGTGCCGGAGATGCATCTTGGTTGGAGTTTCGAGATGCAAGTTAAGGTGAAACTAAATTCAGCGGGAGAGAAATCGATGTGATCGACGAGCGTGTCTTTGTCTTCTTGCTGCGATATATCGTCCTTGAGCTGAACCAAAGTCGCGGGGCTGGTTGCTGAGTCGACTGGAATGAAGGGCGTTGCAATGGAGGGCGGGAACAAACAATGTATTCGTTAGGGGATCGAGGTGTCTTTGTTCGGGCGGCGGTAACGGTGTCTCAGATGAGAACGACGTAAAGTGTATCGGTAATGAAGGTCATGTGAAGGCGCAAGTTTTAAAAGCGATGTTGGACCAGCTGCCAAACGAGTGTAATGTGTGAAAAGCAAGCGATAAAGATGTAGTTATCGCTTTGGTGACAAACAGCACAC
The DNA here is from genome assembly GCA_014898835.1 of Fusarium lateritium. Classification (NCBI taxonomy): domain Eukaryota; kingdom Fungi; phylum Ascomycota; class Sordariomycetes; order Hypocreales; family Nectriaceae; genus Fusarium; species Fusarium lateritium. The sequence goes on from JAAVTZ010000424.1 coordinate 29,240, forward strand.
GGCAGCAGTTTTGCAAAAACGCGCCAAGGCTGGGGTGTTAGGAAACGAATGGACGAACTGAACTAGACAGGTGCTACAGCAAAAAAGCGAAGCAACCGTATAAAGAAACAGTTCTGAAAACAAAGCGAGGGATTGAAAGAGCGTAAAAAGGACGGTGGAGGGGAGAAAAGGCGAGAGATGAGGGTAGTGGTGAGAGAGGAGAAGAGAAGGGGAATGAGCGGGTGTTGAATCAGGCTAGCAAGGCAGGTACCTGGGCTGGCAAGGTTGCCGAGCAAGGTCCCCGGACTTTTCATTCAGTTACAGGACCTGCTAACGTTTGATAGGGCGAAGCGAGCCAAAAGCTAACAGGAATCCAGAGCTGAACCTGGCAGTGGTAGGGCATTGGCCATGTACCTTTAGGTATTCTCTGCTCGTTGTTTGGCGTACAGACAGGCATATCACGTTGGTGTTTCATGTTGGACCAGCCTGAAAGTACCGCGTAGTACAAGTCCACATTGACCTCGCTCCTTGTTACAATGAGTACTACTACGATACAATACAACTGGTTGTGTGTTCAACATGAAGGTAAACAGAATACTGCCCTTGCATAAGATGCATTGCATTGCATCGCAGTACATTAGATGAGGCACCTTGCCGTATTCCAAATTTAAACTGCCACTTGTGCAACCACCTCGCATACAATAGTGTCGCTCGTATCATAGTGAGCAAATTGTAGAGAGAGATGGTAAATATGGCAGCTCCACCAAGAAATGAGCCAGGCGTTGATTCCCACTCTTTTCATCCATAGGGTGCTGTGCATTAGATGATGATCAGCAGAGTCACCCCGGGCCAAGAATCGAGTGATTTGCAGGCCAGAAAGAAAGAGAAAAAAACGCTCCGACTCGATCCTTGTCCAAGCACAGCAGCTTGTGATGAGGTTCCAGTATAAGTGGCCAGGGGTAAGCGCGTTGACGGGGGATTAAAGTCAGGGGTGGCTTGGGCCACTGACGCCAGATGCCAGGGACCAGCCTATGGTGATTGGCTGACACTGCCCCGCCAAATCTGTTTAGCCAGGTACCGCTGAGGCGCCGGCCAATCCGTGATGGCTGCTGCCCCGCTGGCCTAAGGGTAACCCCTGGCTGCGTGGCTTTTGGTAGCTTCAAAACTCCAACGTCTCTCGAGTTAGACCCTGCCGAGTAGTCCGATTTCATTAAATTATCCCACACACTCATCGCCCTCCTTTTCCATGAATTCGACATCGAATGTCAACTGGCTAGCCCAAGAGTGTTAGCGTCTTCATGCGTCCTGACATGGTCGATGATTGTCTGTTCGGTGACCTTTTCGACAAGCCCGGTTTCTTTAATTAGGTATCCTACCTAATCGACACGTATATCTTTGAAAGACCACTAGAAAACATATTTGGGTGCATATGCGGATGGACGGGGCTATGTCCCTTGACAAATGTCGGTGATGCGCACAAACATTGAATCAACTTTTGGATAAACCACCTTGCAGTGAGTGAGTGTTTCATTGTTAAACATGTGGTTCTAGAAGTTCAGTGTTGGTCTGTACTTTACCGACCCATTTAAATACCTCATTCTTTAATATGAATGAGCCCAGAACCCAGGCCCATCATCTTGTTAACAAGCCTTCGGGAATTGCCCATATCAAAGAGATTAAAAGAAACAAACTGCTTCTTTTGTTTGCGCCACTTTAACCGCTAGCTGGTGCATTGACATAATGAGTTGAAACAACAGCTGGGCTGGAGACGAGTCTGTGCATCTGCGTGTCCACTCGATTGTCCATAAGGTACCGAGATGAGTATTTCGTGCATGCATGTAGCTTCTTTCGCTTCGAAACAGATTGATTCGCGTAGTGATTAGCGAAAGCTGTGGACTATGCATCCCGTTCATATCTATCAAGAGTGGGTCGGAACAATTCACAGACCTCTATGGAAAATCGTGTGATAACAACCATGTATACACACTAACAATCCGCTTCTCAAAGTTAATAAATCTCCAACACAAGGATATTAATTACTCAACGTTGTATCTGACCAACGTCACTGTTTCATACTCAGCCGCAGTCCCGTTCTGTTGGTCGATGGCCAAACAACATAAACAATTTCGGGACCATCATTGTCATGGATATGTCTTGTTGTTTATTCACTCGAGGCCTTGCTCCCCGGCTTCAGCTCCAAAAGCCGGCGTTTCAACATCTGACTATGCAAGGCTTTCTCAGAGAGCCTGCGCTAGGACTCTTTGGCCTTGTTCCATTGGCTCTGATTTGAACAGACTCGTAGATAAGGGTTGGGTAGTAGAATGCCATGATCTCATTTCGGCTCTGTTTCGAGATCCTTGGTGGATTCATCACCTGCTGATGATAGTGCCGGTTGCCTCTGGGGATTTCGGGACGAAGAGAACCCGTGTTGTTTCCGTTGTTTCCGTTGTTTCCGTCGTTTCCACGCCGTGTCTTGGTTAGAAGAGTGGCTGGTCAAAGGCAGTTGATTCCAGGGATTGTGATCACCACGATCTCAGACACGGCATTCCTGCTACTGACTCACTTTCGACTGTCTCATTACTACAGCCAGAATTCTAGCTTTGTCTTTTAAGGGCAGTTCTGACATCACGAGGGGTTATTTCCCTAATATGCCATTAAAACTGCATTCCTTCTAGGTTCATATGTAAATCTGGCTTTTAGAGCAGTTTCGCTAAAAGCCCTTAAACACTTTGACTAGCTGGATCCAAAGGGCGAAACAATCTATTGGTATTCGAGGCTTCGGTGATAATAACCTATCAAGAATACTGGCGGGTTTGAGATCTGGGTACTAAGACATAATGCCTCCAGTCTCATGAGCAGCCCGATGTGACTGCTCGTACGATTCAGACGAAGTTGGTGTCCAAGTGTCATCGCAATCTATTCAAAAATCATACATCCAAAACCAACTTCGTAGTTGAGTCCTTTGTCGCAGTTCAAATGCGGCACAACATCTCCATCATCTACACTGCAATTTTAACCCCCCAGGGGACTACGGGCCGTGACGTTAAACGCACCGCTTATGAGCACGAAATCATGTTTGGTGTTCATTGGCAAAGAGAAAACCCGCGGTGGGGGTTAAAATTACAGTGTAGCCGGTTTATGTCGTTGGTTTATCGTTTTTGAGATTCTGATATGATGCAGGAACGGCTGCCACTGAGCTAGCATAAATCCCACTTAGGTATAATTTAAGGATCATCATATACCTGTATATATCTAGATGCTAAATAACAGTTGTGTATATCCAAACTGAAAGCTATTCAACAGGCGCCATTTCGTAGTAATCAATACAAAGCCAGGCAAACGCTCGCTATGCCGAGTCAATGCTCCGGGTATAATGCATCACTTTCACAAACCAAGCTCTCCTCTTGCTCCTCACATGGAATCCTCCATTTGTCGACTTCTCGCCTTATTCCAGTTATCCTTATCCAGCTTACCACCCTGAGACTCAAGTCCCATTCCCCTTTCCACCCACTCTTTGCTCTCCATGTGACGGAGTCGACTGAGCGCTCGGGCAAACGCAAACGCTTCCTCCGAACCGGCAAAGAGGTTTGAGTCCTTGAGCTTGTCGACGTTGGCCACCAGGTCATGATGGGCAGCCGCCTCAGCGTGCTCGTGCTTCACACCCTGGTTCAAGAGACTTTCGGCGATCTCATCGCGGGATACGAAGAGCTCCGAAAGGGGTTTTTCCGTAGTCAGAACAAGCTTGGCGTTACCCTCATACACGACGTCGATGAATGTGATGAAACGACGCGCCAGATCTCGCTGCTGATGGGTCATTCCAGGAATATCGGTCACAATAAATGCCTCGTAAGCGCGGACCAGCTCGATGAAATCGGCGGCCGACTTTGGCTGGCGGATCAGCTCGTCAAATGTGAACCATGCTGCTCGTCCGCTAACTCGAGGGACATAAATTTCACGACCCCAGACCTTCTGTGTCTCGGGTCGAGGCTCAGGCTGCTCAGGGTCACCAAGAAAGCGAAACCATTTCTCTGCGTGTGCCTGGGCGTGACTGTCAAGTGATGTGTGGTAGACGTCGGAGGGTGGTCGTGGGATTTTTCGGTAATCTGTTGGAGAGTTAAGGTTGATGACATGTAGGCGGTTTTTAAGTAGGTCTATGGCGGGAATAAATGACTCTCGCTGGACGCCATTTTTGTATAGCTCATCAGGATGTCTGTTCGAGGTTGTTACTAGCACCACTCCATTTGCCATGAGAGACTCAAGCAATCTGAAAGCTGTCAGTATCGCACAAATACATCGTAGAAGAAGGGCACCTACCTTCGCAGAATCATAGCATCTGCTACATCTGTACACTGAAACTCGTCGAAGCAAAGCACATTTCCCTGCTGAGCAATGTCGGCCGCAATGTATGGCACACCATCGATATCGGTACCGTGCTCCATCTTGAACTTGTGAAGCCTCTTGTGTACATCCTGCATGAAGTTATTGAAGTGGATGCGACTTTTCGACTTGACAGATGGAGGCAGGGTATCGTAAAGTAGATCCATCAACATGGTCTTGCCGCAGCCAACATCGCCGTATAGATACAGGCCTCGTGGGAGGTTGCTAGGAATATCGCCAATAGCAGACTTTTTGCTGCCTCCGCCAAAAAGCGACGAGAATATGGATTTCTTGCCAGGCTTAAGAGATTCGATGCTAGGATGCTCGACAGGCGGGGCATCGTATTTTTTCAATTCATCGTGGAGATTCTGGAAGTTCTGAATTATGCCTTGCACACTGTAAGTACTTATTCACATATTGTGACCCGATCTTGCTATCCTCACCTCTTTGATGCTCGTCATTTCGCAACCTCCCCACTTCCACTCTTCTGTCATATTCTGGAATTGGACCTCCGTCGTGGACAGGCTCGGCGTCGACTACTGTCGCCATTGATCGGGAACGGTTGGGACATGATGTCGATAGGTTGGCGCCCTGAATCGCAAGTTCCGGTCGTGTTTTGCGGTGATAATATGAACCGGATCTCAAAGCCTGTGGCGCTGCGCTCGTCCGAAGGGCCCTCGCATATCTGCCGCCGTTCGCCAACGGCCTAAAGGCCTGGGGATGGCGGATAGCGGCACTGCACCTCAGTGCGCCGCGCATTTTGTTCGTCTATATGTCGCAGTAATTGATTCGAGGTCGCTTGAGTTCGTTTGGTAGCGCGATATACAAGAGGATGGCTGGAACATGAAGAAAGTAACTCGTGGAGGGCGTTGCGAATCCGGTATTCAAGTGACGATGTGGTGGGCCGGGTTTAGAATTGGTCCCCGGTAATGCTGTTCCTAGTCCCGAAACCGACCGATATTCCCGCCCGCAGTTTAAGCGACCCAGTGTAGCTTGCCGAGGTCCACTAACGGCCGCCGTTGCTTATCAATCTGGGGATAATCTAAATCAGGCTACCCTACACGAATATTCCAGAAAATCACCACCAGTCCTAACAGGCAGATGTCTGTATTTTCACATGAAAAGTCCAGACAGACCCAGCATTTGTATGAATTTTGGCTGATGGATTATCTTGTTAGCCCAACCCTGACGCTGTAACTGTGTACATATCAGTGGAGTTGCCAACCCGCCCGGTCGGTATGGCCTCCATAAGTCCATATTCATCGGAGAAGATGCCGACACAACTCCGAAGGCATCACTACTCGACGATATATCCCGGCAAAGCAACCAACATTACGAATTGCATGGAAGCAGCGGTTGCAATATCACCGATATCATGAGCCTAGGGCTCCGAATATCGTCATCTGACCGCAATAGTTCAACGCTAATAGCAATATCATGTACACACAAAAATGATTGAAAGCAGCTTTGCTTCCATAAGGCACATCCGGAGTTTGAAAGCCGCCGGTTGAAAGGAACTAGTTCATAAAAAGCAAATCGCGTAGAGTGAGCGCAAGATGATATCGTCATGTCCAATTGCTGACCACATCCAGAGTGTTCAGTGAGCAAGAACACCATCAGCTTAATATTAAAGGTCTATACACAGGATCGCGGGTATTATATTAATGATCCTCCAAAATACTCTCGCTGCTCTTAGGCCCAACTCCTACAAACAATATCATGAATATCATATCGCATTTTCACTCCCCAGCAGTGCCATCAGCTAAGCCATGACAAATGCAAGACCGATAGCAGCCACAATACCGGCGAAAGGAGCACCGATGGAGCCAGCACCATTGTCGCCATCCTTGCTCTTACCCGAAGAGCTGCTGTCGTCGCTGTCTGAATCGGCGTCGTCGGCGTCCACCAGCTCACCTCCAAAAGCCTTCTTACCAGGGATGACACCCGAGCTGAGTTCGGACGCGCGCTTCTTGTAGTCGTCGAGGGTCTTGTTGGACGAAGGATTTATGATACCAACCATGCCTGAAGGGCACTCCTTGTCTTGGGAGGAGTAGAAAGGAGTAGGATCCGTGTCGTTGACGGTGACCTTGAAGATCTTGTCCTATAGCGATTGTCAGCTGTCATGCCTATATATATCTAGAGAGCTGAAACTTACAGCAGAGCCATCATCGGTGGGAACGAAACCGGAAAAGAAGCCAGTGCCCATATCGAGGGGAGAGCAAGGGTAGCGGTAGTCGCCAGCAACGACACTGTGGTTCTTGGGCTCAAAGTGAAATTCGAGGACGTCGCCCTTCTCAGCCTCAACCTCCTCAGGATCGAACTTGTCGTCACTGGTAGCTGTGATCTTGATGGTCTTGGCGCTAGCCAGATAAGCCAGAGCGGCTGAGGTAAACAGGGTCTTGAGAGAGGGCATTTTGGCTGTTGAAGTTGTGCTGCAATACGTAATTCGTGATGGCGTTATAGTAACCGGACGAGAAATTCTCTACAGGAAAAGTGTTGAGGTTTTGCAGCTTAGGAACGATGCAAGCTACGAGGGCGACTATAAAAAAAAGCATAGGCGAGCCAAGGGCAGTCTGTTGCCCAGCAGCCCCCTATATCACCACCATTTTTGTGTCACCTCGTACATGGGCCTACTGATGGACTGACATGATTGCCTAACAAAGGCGCCAAGAGCAGATTCGACCAAGGAGAGGTGCAGGGACTCTGTATGAAGAGGATTCTCTGGCTGGTGCCCTGGCGCTGTAGGACTTCTTGGTCGGACATTTGGTCCGTCGAAAAAAACCCTGTTTACTTGCAACCCCAGCAACCAGAAGTGCAGGGATTGATTACACCTAACATTTGGAGTAATACCATAGGCCAATCGGCCTCAAGTCAAAAGTAATTCACGAGAGCAAATGACTACTTGCATTTGTTTACAAAACAATGACTATGTTCTTGAAGTAGGTATGTCTCATTGAGAGACAAAGCATAGAAGAGGAGAATAAGGAACAATTCCTGTCTCGGTCGGTAATTAAGGAATATATCAATGACAAACATTGTGGGGAATAGCTGAGACCGCTCAGACGAGAATGAGATGAGCGATGGAGACAAAGGAGACGGTGTGTTTATCCCTGTCGCTGATCCAGCAAGACATCTTATTACTGTACTGTTATACTTGAAACCGCCATCGTAAATTAATTATATTGATCATATCCGTATATGACAGACGTATGTATTGCATAACTTGTGGTTATAAAGTAACATTCAAAATGCATGCAAGCACTTAGCAATTCGCACAGACGAACCTATTGCTACATCTACGGCTCCAGCTGCTTCTCAACGTCTGTTTGTGAAACAACGGCCTGTACGGTAGTTGATACAAGGTCTGCATTCGAGCAAAAGAGGAAATCATTCTACGACTTCCAGTCTGATCGTAATGAAAACTCCAATCCTCTCAATTGACACACGTAACATGTTTCTTTTGCGGAGCCCCTCAACGCTTGTTGTAAATGTACCGGTACCAAACCAATACTAAGGACCGGAAGCCGGTGTAGGAAGCCGGAAGGAGACCCACTTTTGACTTCCGGCCCCGAGTGTTCCGCGGGCCGAACATGATTAACCTTCTCTGTCGGCGAACATTATCTTCAGGAGCTATGGCCAAACAAGGCCACCGGCTTACTCGCGCCAAAAGTGCTGCCGGGACGCTCGGCCGATATTCAACTAGTCTGAATAGAAGCGACTGGGGGTGGATCAGACACCCGATAGACCTGTTCATGCCAACTTAGGGCCCGGGAATGATTTCGGGGTTGAGCCGCACCTTGAACCTCGCCTGAACGTAGGACTGACATGAGCTTATACCACAGTTGATACAGAGGGAAGCAACAGGTGCTACAGTAGGCATATTGTGTAACAATGAAATGCATGTAACTTGCGAACATACTCATGACGTCGATGAACACAGTCAATCCGGAGAACTGACCAGGATAACTGCAAGTATTTCAGTATTAGGAAAGAGCAGGCTAAGCTCCCCATAGAATGTCATCCCAATAATTCCGCATCCCCACATATACCATGTTGCGGATTCAGGCAGAGATAATACGGCAAATCAAGAGGAACGAGAATGAAGTATATCATTTCGTATTACTGTGGACCATCCTGACTATTGCCGTTTTAAGAAATAGAAATATTGTGATCCGCAGAATAGTAAAGTAGACTGACTGGTAAGGATCACAACGCTAGACCTGAGCCAAAGTCGTTGGGTGAACGACAAACCGATGAAACGTGGAACTCGAAATCCCTGTTCTATATCCGAAAGCCCTCACTTACCAAGAAGTAAATTAACAAGGAACATAACACCTGCTACCACTGGTATGAGTTTCCAGATCGTCAGTAATAGGTCTTCATCCAGTTTAGATATTTTGCACCTGGCATGCAGAATAGTGATGTGTGAACAACAGCGTTGAACCGTGAACAATGACACTATTCGTATCAGAATCTGAACACAATAGTGATGTTTTATTGTTCACCGTAGTAAAGGACTGAACAGTGGTAGTTGCCTCTTTATCTACTTCCTGATCTGTCTTGTTCAGGACTGCTTTTGTATACTGGACCATCAACTGTCGATCAACTTCTACTTCTCCACCAACAACAACGACGAAGTAAACATCATAATCCGATCGACATACAAATCACCCACAAATCACCCACAACAGCTAATACCTGATGTCTTCAGATCGCCAAAACCAACCTCGAAAGAGGTATCTAAGAACCCGAGCCAACGAACAGCTCCCGGTTACTAAACAGCGGCAGACAAATGCAACGTTCACCTCTGGATCATGGCTTAGATCTAAGATCCTGCCGAGATTTTCGTCGTGGTTCCAGCCCCATCGAAGCTACGATCCGAAAGAAGCTTTCTTCCCCTTTCCCAAGATTACATTTCTCATTGATGAACCAATCAAACTAGAGTGCCAGATTTGCCGACAGGTGAGCTGTCAGATTAGGTCGGACATAGAACCGCTCGACGACACTACTTTTGGTTTGATGCCATGTGGACACGCTGCTTGCTTACATTGTCTTGACAAATGGTTCGAAAAGCAGGACACTTGCCCCTTTTGCCGAGTCGATCTCACATATTCTGGCTGTGGGCACACAGTTCCAGTAAGGCCGTTAACTAGAGAAGGTCTACACTTGTTACCTCGTACACTACCAGACCAGGGCTGGATCCCAAGTCACTGTGCACAGTGTCTCAAGTCGAGATTATTGACGCAAGCAGAGACGAAATTTCAACAGGCCACACAAGAGTTTCGAGAGGCAAGGCAGCGGTTCTACCACACAGGAACGGCCGTTGATGAGGTAATGATGTTAGCCAAGCGAGAAGAGTTTGAGACGGTGCTTCGGGATGAAGTCTACTACAAGCAGCTAAGCACGTGGTTGACAAGCTGGTAATGTGTGTGTTGCATAGAGACATGACTCGATCCACGGTAGGTAGGGATGAGATGGCCTATGAGATGCAACTACTATGCGTGTAAAGGACGAAGTATATGATACTTTGCTCGTGGTAACGAATCTTAGCCTGTCGTTACTTCTTGAGTCAAGAAAAACAAAGATATACAGGGATGGAGAGGGCTGAAAGTAGTGCGCATGGGTTACACATGCTGCCACATGTTTTCTCGTGCGTATCATCGGTGAAGCTGTCAACGCAAAACCACGTTTTTTTCTCCCCCTTGGCCACCTGAATCGCGACTGACGTGGATGCTACGTATGCGTTGGGCATGGCATCTGAAGAAATTTCCCGAGGATCAACGACGACGGGCCGACAATCCAGCTCGTTTGGGATCCGGTGATCGATCTACGCATGAGCCTCAGGCCCTGAGTCGTTTCCGGTTCCCACAATTAGGTCGGTTGACTTTCGGCCAACTGACTCGATGTTCTGATTGGGAGTGATCATTACTCGGATAAATGCAAGGTCTTTGTTTATATCAGCTATTGGATTCGCCGTGCTACCATCCAAGGGGCACATTTCGGATGTATGTCGAAAAATGGAAGCAAAAGAGCCGCAGGGAGGGAGAGTGAAGTGAGGGATAGCCATAGCTTAGGAGTCGCCGACAATGGATGCCGGCGGGAGAGGGGCGCAGGGGATCCACTTTCAACGGCGGCTCCGTGACCGGGGCGGGCAATAGCGGGTCGCGGTAATCGGACTACCTAATATTTTAGTTATTTATCTGCTGCTACTAAGATTGACTAAACGAGAATTAGCTTGGGATTGGCCGACAGTCATCATTCTCTTTCTTGTGCTGACCGGTTCCAAGTCTCTCTCGGCCGGATAGGCGGGGAGCCAAGCACTTTGATAGACGGCAAGACACCTTTCTTTTTTTATCTTTATAGTGTGCGATCTAATTCGATTCATATTACATAGTCGGTCTGAGACGGGGGCCAAATTCCGGCGTCCCCGCTTCCGTGACCATGGTGTCGGGAGCGCTCGTTTCTGTAGCCTGCTGTATTCCCCGACTGAACAGTCGCTCCGACACATTGCGCGAGAGCGGCTAAACATAGCCTGACGTAGATAGTCGATGATGTGTTTGTTGAAATGAATAATGATACCGGATTGAATGCCGGCGGTATGGAACTGTATGTTCCGGCCAACTGATGGTCGTGTAGTGGATATTGAAATGAAGGTTCCTCACTTCGAATAGCTAAGGTATGTAACAATACTGACGCCTTTTGACCGACGGTGTTAACTAGAGTACAGTATCACGGAGATTATGTTTAGCTGTAGGGGCTGTACATTTGCTTGTAATGCTACTTTAGACACCATAGCTAGATAGCCTGACGTTATAGTGATACCTTATCCTAATAAGCAGTGGCTTTTGAATAAATTGCTTGACCCTTAACGGTCGGCAAATGCCGTAGTGGAGACAAACTATCGAATCGTCTGGATTTAAGCCCCTCAGCCACATCTCGACGTTGGGTTCCAAGCCCTTGGAACGGGAGGTACGGTACGGTACCTCCTTCCCTGACGAAGATCGAGATTTAGAGCTCGCCAAAATTGAGAATGGCAGGCACATGACGATATTTTGGTTTGCCTCTTGGCTCTTGCCCACCTCAAAGACGAGAGTTACCTATCGCTGCCTGCTACAGTACAACACCAACATTTCAGCTTAACCGAGGCAACAACCTAACTTAATCTCGACACCTCATTGATGAGATCTTTTGAAATTGCCTCCTAAAGCGAAGCTTCGTTGTGCGTCTGTCCCTGTCATGCTGGGCCATTTGAACAAATGACTGCTCATCTACCTTCTCTCTCTTTGAATCAAGGGCTCAACTTTCTCCACATGTGCGTTACATTGCATGGATTGCATTGCGCCCATCCTGATAGTGATCCGTTTGGTTAGTTCTAGGCTCGCGATCTGTCTCGCTTGGTTAATCCCGGCGTTCTCGATGCTGTGCTGAATCCCGTTGGTTCAGCGTTTGCACTCGTACAGATTCATTTCCAGCTGGGCTGCCTCTCCTCTCAAGCATCCATCAATCAATCAGTTGTTGGCCGTTGGTGGCCGTCCGAGCTACACGCCTTGAAATACCAGCTGCAACTTTACAAGGGACCGCACCGGTTATAGCGTTGAGCCACCAGCCAACGCCGCAAACGGCGTTACGTACCTTTCTATCTGCTCTCCAAGAGCCCACTCTACCAGTTCTGTCGCATCTGTCGGTTTTTATTTTCGTTCTCCAAACTACCAAGACATGAGCGACCGTGCATCACTAGCGTCATGACTGGCTTCACGTTCTAGTTTCCTCAAAACGCCCGTATTTGTTCTATTTCCTAAAAAGAAAAGCACGGCGTCCGGCAAGGCCCCCAGCAAAGCTTAGCCTTTAGTTGGTACCGTGGAGAATGGTGTCACCCAGGGGATGCCTGTCAGCAGACTAATTCTCAAAGATGCCAGCCGCAACGACCCAAAGACCAAAGGCGGCTGTCTGAGCCAAAAGGCCCAGGGGAAGGAGATATGTTCAGTAATTCCAATCCACGCCCATCTTGCGTCCTACGAATCTGCGCCCGCGGCGCCGTTGGTTTAGGAGGGCTTGATACTTTCATCTCTTGGAGCTCCTGCGACTCAACTCCATGGATTCGTGTTTATGAGCGCGTGGCTCAGCAATGATCTTCGCATAGCGCACCCTGTCTGACTTACACCCACCTTATCGCCACAAGGGGGCGACAACGGCTCACGCCAGCCCGTCTTTTTCTGCAGCGAGGTTCCAAAGTGGGTGTGATGTTCCGTGTGCTACAACAGCCGTACCCTCGGAGCTGTTGCGATCGTAGTCACCGAATCATGTCGTCGTCAACGGGTTTCTACCCAACCATGAATGATGCCCATTCATCAAATCATTAACACTGACCTTGGGGTCCTGGTCTCTCTGCCGCACCAGGCCTCCGTCATTTCAGCTACATCTCCGCTTTACGTGAACTCAAAATCTTCTCAGCCACGACATCCAAGGGACAGGATCCCGGCTTACAGTTCCCAGATACATACGGCACCAGCTCTCATTGAATCAATTGCTGCTTGGCATACCTATTCAGCTACTGCAATCGATGAATGATGATTTCGTGTTCTTGGATACAGTTTACCATACCCCGGCCTTAAGTACGTGCCTCACTAAGGAGACGCCTGTCTGCTGGCCTTTCTTACACGCCCTGACTGCACAACTCGAGCTCAACTTCGCTCGCCTCTTCTAATGGCAAGAAGATATTGGACAACACTGACAGCGAGTCACAAGTCGCCGTGCCGGTACCGAACTGTGGCTTGTTTCGATTTTCCACATGTCGAGTTGGTGGCGCACTGCTCGTTCGCCCGGTCCCTCGAATCTCTGACTACCACTTCACCGGCTCTTTGTATTTGCAGATTGCACCAGGGCAGGGTCGCAACTAACTAAGGTAGCTCACGGCTTTGCTTGTAGCGCAGCCCTGCAGCTTTTTCAACACAACAGGCTGCACTTGCATCGACTGGTCTCGTTCGTCCCGCGCCGGCTCGGTCGTCGTCGTCCCAATAGGGCTGCCCCGTCCGTCGATGGGGTTCTCCGGCCCATGATGCGCCCTGGATCTCTGCACATGTATCTGATACTTACTCCATACTGTAGTATAGAGGCCCCCAATCTCCTTTCGCCATCTTCAAAAGAAAAGACTTGCCGCTGTGGCTGGCTTCCCATGTGGCGGACCCTCTCGTGAGCTTATCGTCTTAAGCCTTCAGGCCCTTCATAAATACCCTGGTATATGTCACCGCTGGCGCCCCATCCCTCCTTTCAATAAAAGGGAAAGCGTCATCTATTAGTTGGGCTGCTCCTCATCTGAACTGCTCCAGCTTCATCCGACCTGAGCTCTTACACACTATCCTGTGTGCTTTTCATTGACTCTGAGCAGGGTTGGTCCATCACCACCACGTCGCGCCCTCAAGTTGTTGCTCCGAGATTCGCAACTTGACCTAGATGCCCAACTTTGTTCGCGAGACTCACGCTTGTCCTGTCAAGTCGCAAAACGGCTAAATGTCAACGCCGGCAGTATGTGACCCGTTCTTTGTCTAACCCTATCTTCCACTATGATCCCGTCCCTAATACTGGTATCTTCCTACCTTTAGCAAAAGGCCAACCTTGCCCGGATCAGAGACAATCAAAGAAGATCTCGGGCTCGGAGAAGAGAATATCTCCAGGAACTCGAGCAGCGACTTCGGGTGTACGAGCTCCAGGGCGTCGAGGCGTCCTCAGAGGTGCAGCAGGCAGCACGGAGGGTTGCCGAGGAGAATCGACACCTACGTAGTCTCCTTAATCGACATGGGATCGGCGATGACTACATATCCAGCTACTTGCACTCCGGAACGGCGGCGCAGGCCGACCCGACCGCAATATCACACTTCACCTCGAGTAACCCAAGCGAGAATGTCCAGTCCCTCCAGCAGGTTATAGCACCTAGAAGGCCTGCTGCCCTCGAAGCTGGTGTATCTTATGTTGTCCCCCCACAGGAGAGCCGCGAACCATCCATAGCCAGTGGTTCTACGAGCAGTTCTTCTTTGTGGGAGTCAGGACAAACTATCCCGCCTGGGCCAGCATACGCTCGGCCACTCCCCTCTAACGTTCCCACTCCAGTGCCAAGACAATCGATTACTTCCTCGATGCACCCTCAGCAATACACCTCTCAGATGTTCCCTGATACCCAAGTTTCGCGAACTGAAGGCTATCATTCCATTGCTACTCCTGGATCTTTACTGGACGACCCCCGGAGACACAGTTATTCTGTGGCACCCATGCCAGGGGATGTCTCGTCGACTTTGGGCTACAGTATGCCCATGAATTCTTTTCACAACCCCGTTGGACAAGGTGGCGGCCCTCAAGGTCCCTGTTGACTGGATCAGCGGCCTGCGGAGGGCTTTGGTCTGGATCCTCAGACTTTGTTGGCCCCGATGGCTTTGAAATTCTCTGGTACTGATGTCGAGGGACTCCTAGCAAACCCCTTTGCCCTGAGGTCCTTCGCCTGAGGGTTGTAGGGGGTTAATTAATTGTGGCAGACAGATCTCCTCTGTCGATTGAGTCCCCCGGGGCCTCGACTGCCCTTGACATCGTATCTGCAGATTCAACAAGCCGACAAAGGGATATCAACAGGACAAGATTCTATTTCACAGTGTCCGGATCAACATGAGCTAGGGAGACCGCGGAATCAATTTGATCTGCACGCGAATTTGGTAACTCAACGAAGGATGACGGTGAACAGATGAACAGGAATACTGCAATCGAAGCTTGAATCCGGTCACACTGGATGGATCGTGTAGCTTTGTGCTCCGAGAACAAAGGCTTCGTTGTTGACCTGCCCCCGAGAACAGTTGAACAAGTCTGAACTTGAACACCCTCTACGATCGATCCAACAGCTAGTGATGAACAACAGAACTTTCCACGAAGTGTCAAAGAAGAAGAGCTGGAATTATGGCAGTATGGGCGAAAGGATACAACCCAAACTTCGAGTATTAGTTCAAAGGCACCCCAAATGATATGCGATGGACCTTAACTTTAACGTCTACGAATTACAAGTTATCCACCGATTTGCAAGTCATCCAAGAGTAACAATACAATGCTTTCCGCAAATACGAAAAGGGCATCGGGAATAGGGTTGGAAGATCTCATCTTTACCACACTACCAACCTTTTGTTTCCACGAACAAGCACCCGAACAAATGAGCGAGAACCTCTCGAGTACCACACAATGTGTTGGGCGTATAATAAACCAAAACAATAAAAGCCCTTCACGACCCAGACGCAAGCATCCCACAGGAATACCCAACCCTTCGTCAACGAAAAAACCTAGAGTTACGGGCAGATACTCAAGCGACAGAAGACTGAGCATACCTTTGACGTTGACAGTTGAAGGCATTCCGCAACTCAAACTCTTAGTCTCAACACCAACTTCAATCACAACATCCCCAGTGCCGAAAGACCAGCGACGCCCAAACAAGGAACGAGACAGGCTTCATCCGACATGGACAATCAAACCAAGAGACACCATCTTGGAAGCGTCCCTGAGGAACAAGGGGCGATCAACTCGACGGAGACAGACGGGAAAGGCATCCGAGGACTCACAGCACGACTCAAGTCGCTGTCACATGGAAGTCCGGGAAGAAAACGCAGTTTGTCTATTTCAGACCACCAGGAAGAGAAAGAGAGAAAAAGACAGCTGCTCGTACCTGGATTATCCCGAGGCGAAACGTCGTCGACTCTCCGGCCGGTGGGACATAGCCGCAGAGGAAACTATTCAGTTGAACCAGGTAAGATACCAGCATTGATGCCTAAGGAGTCGAACGAAGTCGCTAACATGTTCACCAAGTCTAAGAATGACCCAGAGAAGGCAATCCATAATCCCATTTCGAAGGAGACAGAGTTGGCCCAAATCCCAGAGCCCCCTGAACCCGCTCCCGCTACACATCCCACAAGCCTGGACGGCCTTTTCGACGTCAATGACATCAATGCTGCAACTGCTATCCTTACTGTCATCTCCGATATTTGCAAACTTGACAAAATGCCTTCTTCTCAAGATCAAGCCCAGTTACGTGCTATCTTCGAACAGATGCCGTATCTCTTGACTCGTAAGGGACGTAAAGAGTCGCCCGAAATGGCAATACAGTTCCTCGTAGCCGTCTACGACAACCCTGAATCACCCACGTGGGGAGACATCGAAAGCTTCGATCACTTGAAGCTTATGCTGGAAAGCCTGGAGAAGTTTGAGAACCGCGCGCAAGCGCAACCAAGAGAGGAACTGCAGGGATGCTTTGTAGTGTGAGTTGGGCTTATTGGACGAGCTAGTCGTCTGGAGATAACCCGGGATTGATTGAATTGCATTGCGTTGATGAGCATTTGGACGGCGTACTACAACGATACCCCCCTCTTACTCAGGTAGTAAAGAAAAATGAATCTTGATATTAATCAAACTCCGTGCCTATCCGTAACCCCAAGCCCATTTAATTTCGTGATACAAATCCCGCCGTGTCTAGCAAACAAGAAATAATGGATATCGAAGACATAGCTAGGACTCACAGGAAGTAGTCTGCGACTGGCTTTTTGGCAGGCATGCCTCTAGAATCTTGCGGTGCAGCCTGGAAAACTCTGTATCGTCGTGCTGGTCCGCTTCTCGGAGGCATACCACCCTCCATCATGACTCCAGCACCGCCGTCGCTTCTGCCGACATCGCCGTTGCTGCGGGCAAAGAGACCCGTACCAGATTCGTCCTCGGAGAGCTCTAGGACAGCAGCAACGTTGCCGCAGCGGTAGCAATAGTTCGGGGCCGACCACACAGTGACGATAGAAGCGTCAAACATCTCTTTGAATCCCTCCATAACAAGCTGATGCGCGCGAGCAATAAGGCTGAGGTCGTTGCGGTGGTTGAAGACTTTGACAATATCCGCGCCGAAAAGGAAGCCTGCACCCCGCGGAGAAAGACCCCAGCCGTCAATCTCATCCGGGTCGGACCAGAGCAGATCGCACATTGCACCCTCATGAGGAACCTCTTGCTTGCGATCTATTAAACGGATCTTATCCACTGTGTCGACTAGCGGACTCAAACCGCCATGAACACAGAGCACTGCTCCAGCTGGATTTCCAATGGAGCCGCCACTGGACCCTGAAGCGCCTGAGCCTGGAGGTCCCGTTCCGTCCATCGCAGTACCGCCTGGGCTTTGAATCTGCTCTTGCGCACCGTCGTCTGGCCGGCGTCGTGGGAAGCGGCTCATGATGGAGCCGTTCTGGTCGCAAACTTCGATCTCGGTCTCGTCATCGACGGGTTCTGCGCCAGCCGACATAGTGTTGGAGGCGCCTAGCACAATCGCACCAAGTGCTAGGTAGTCAAAAATGTCGCAGCAGTAACGCCATACGTTTGCACTTCCATATTTTCGTATGCACTCATCGTAAAAACCATAGACCGTTGTGATCTGGCGGGACTCGTGGTTGCCACGGATTAGTGTCATCCTATCGGGGTATCGCACTTTTAGGCAGAGCAGAAGTAGAAAAGATTCTAGTGAATAGAAGCCACGGTCGACGAAATCGCCTGTGAAATATTGTTAGATGCTGATAGGGGCGAGACCGGATGGCAGAAGAATGCTGTACCCATGAATAGATAATTTGTATCCGGAACATCACCTCCCACTCTAAACAGTTCCATCAAGTCGTGAAATTGGCCGTGAATGTCACCGCATATCTGATAGGGGATATCAGTCATCGTTGATTCAACAGATGCTTTTGTTTCAGGTTGCGCATACCGTTACCGGCGCCGTTACAGTGACGACGTTGCCCTCCTCTATTAAAAGTTCTCGCGCCTTGTGACAGAGCTCGCGAACTTGCGCTTCTGGAATCGGTCGGCATGCGCGCAACTGCGCAATGGCTCTGAGGACAAAGGTTAGCTCGAGGGGCCGGTGATCGGCGGTCGGCTTGAGCCTCACTTGTCAAGATCGCTCATGTTGAAAACGGCCCAGAAGGCGGGTGGCGGGTGGCACGTGGGAAGTGCGCGCGCCGGCTATAGTATTGTCTTAAGTCGTGTCGATGCAAATATTCATAACATGTCGTAGATACAATAGCGGCGATCGTTGCGTAAGGGGAAAACGCAGGGAGGATTCGCGTGTGTTGGAGATGGGGATTTGGAGATTTCGCGATTCGCGCTGGTTGGTGACGCTTTCCGTCATGTCATGTGGTGTGGAGCCAAGCTGTCGCTGCCCCGCTAGAGATTGGGAGAAGGTCGGATTTATGTAGAACCGTGACCGGCAGCAACCCTTTCAGCCGGTAGCCAATGGGAAATGCACCATAACTCAGGTTTGGGTGAGCAGCTTCGTATTTCTGTATCACCACCACAAATCGCTCGATACCACCGGCTCGTCGACTTGGTCAACACGTGTCCGGAGGACGATGCTACGGTCATTTTGTGAGTCCAATGGCATCTAGAACTCATCGAAACTCCCGCTGACGGTCAATTGAGACTATTAGAGTCCCTCACTGAACCAACCCTCCGGACCCGGGATCATGCCACCACTCCTTCACCCGAAATCGCGAATGACGTCGTCGCTCTTCGCAACGACTGTCGCCGCCTGCTTCATTGTCGTCACAATTCCGCACCTGCTTCCCTGCCCTGTACCCCGGGCTCGATTCGCCGATGGAGATATTATGGTTGACGAGAATGGCCGACGGATGAGATGGAGGAGGAAGGATACCAACCCCAAGGTCGAAGATGGAATCGTCCAATTCAACGACGTGGCGAATGAAGAGGTCGACCGAGCACAAGACAGAGTGAGGAGGGAATGCCCATTGCCGAAGCCAGGAGGTATGCTGGGCGAGTGGTTGGGTTTTCACAAGAGCGACAGCGAGCCTGGGCGATGACCGACGACGGACTAAATCGATCGATTTCAACCGACTCAGATTGAGCGTGATTTTTTGCTCTATCAATGGGTGTTTATAGCATCGGAAGCATATGACGCACTGCTTAGAGCGGCTCCCCTCGATCGGCCCATATTCAACGACCCATTGTCAATCCAACTGCAGCGAGCCGGTTACAACATTGCAAAATCCCATGAAAGACAATTCAAGCGTCTCGAGAGAATGGCGCAAGTTGTAGAAGGCAGTGATTCCCCATGTTGGAAGGAGGATTACTCTACGGATTCTTTAGGCCCTAGAGGTCAACGTTGCTGTGGGTCATACCTCAGCTGTACAGTTAGCTACCTTATGTCTACCTACCTATGAGCTGTAAATCAGAGAAAGAAGTAAAAAATATTTTAAAGTTATATATTAAAGGATATGAACCGAACCGCTTTCGCTTGTACCTTTCAATTAAATGGGCTGAGTCACTTGTTGTCAGAAGATGTGGTAACTGTGGGGTGGCTTTGGTCCAATGTGCCAAAACCGGGAATAGGAGCGTTTGGAGTTGAAGTTGGTTTCATCAACCTTTGATTGGATGCGACTTGTGCCTTTTTCTTTCAACCCCGATTTTCACTAGGAGAAGTACTTGAGTTTTGCTAACCTATGGAATACTTTTACGAAGATCGAAGCCACCTACTTACTGTGTATCACTTTCTACACCAGGCTCTGTTTTCAAACCTGCCGGTACCCTTAGGCCATTGTAGGTAGCGGGCTGAAACAACTTAATACATCAGGGCATAATTACAAAGTGAATCCCAACTCTCTTCTGCAAGGCATCATTACTATTTAGAGCAAGGTACCAGAAATATCGCCTGGACATTTCAGGCTGTCGTTGGGCTGATATGTGCCACTCGACTCGAAGTGGGACCGCTTCGAAGTGGAGGGTCGGAGAATTCAAGACAAGCTTATGTCACTGCAGCTGTAGCTTGCACTTCTATTTAATCAAATGTATGTGAGACTTTAGCAAGCATCAGATAAACCAAAGTCAGAAGATATCATTCTGATAATACTGTGGTACTATGTAGGTCGTATAACTGTGGAGTCTAGACCTGCCTGTCGCGTGATGTTAATTAAAGGTAGACGCTTGTCAGTTTAACCGCGTATCCATATGAATTTCAAAATTGCAGCAAAGACCTGTTGCTCCGTGCCTGTAGGATCTGCGTTGCCTGCAAGGAGGCAGCCAGCAGGTATGCAATTGTTACTGGGGTGCTGGGGTAAGCAACAGGGGGTAAAGCTTATGGAGGAACAACAACTTGATGTTGGAAGAGAGTAACGATGCGGTGTTTAGAGTCAAAACATGACTGCAATAAATTATGATCAATATTACGAGTAGTATAACTCGTTTCCATGATTTCATTCTGCACATGATGAGTACAAAAACCGGCACAAGACGCTGGTAGCGGCAAAAAGAACCTTGGCAATGACGCTTTTTAGCGCTGAGCTGTGCTTCAAACAAAGCTCAGCAGCCGGAGACAGTGGAGATGGCACCTAATCTCACCCGCTAACGGTCAGTGGTTGACGGGCCCGCACAGACCAGGCGCGTCGAAACGCCCGCCAAAGACAGACTGGACTTTGACTGGAGACGTTTCCCTGTTTCGAGCTGATCAGAATCTCCCTGCCCTGTCTATCTCTGCCTGCGTCTCCGTCTGCGTCTCCGTCCGTGTCCAGTTCCAGTTCCGTTCCATTGTGTTTTGTGTTGGGCTCAGCCGTTGACGGTCAACCAACTCTTTAACATTTTAGTTAAATTACTTTGCAGTTCTACAGCACAATCCAAGGCTTAGTCCCCTTGTGCTGCCCTTGCTTTCAACACTCACAGCGCGTTCGCCGGCCCAGCCGTGCTTCAACAAGTCGATTGCCATGCCAGTTTGTTCTGAGTGCGCCCTGCGATCGCCCTCGCCGGCTTCAATATCCGGTTGAAACCACAAAACTCGAGCGATCGTTGACCTCGTCCTCCGAATTTGGAGGCCATGACGTCCCCGTCTCCCCCGCGAACTGGTACTGGCACAACTCACGACTCGCCCCGTACTTACGATTCTGGCCGGACACTGAGCAGCTCTGTTGAGAACAAAGCTGCCCGCCTGCGCCCTCCTCGATCCCTTCCACGTGAGCGCTTCCTTTGCGTGCACCACGATGCCGTTTTTCTAGCTATAACTGACTTGGAGAATAGCCTGGATTGATTCATACGACGATAAACAAGGCTCGGTGAGCGACGATCAGCTACGACTTCTTCGCCCTCCGACGCGCGCTGTTCCACCCCAACACAACTCTTCGCCAAGCGATCCCCAAAGACGGATCTCAAAAGATGGCTTCGTTGATCCACATGACCCTCTCATTGGTCAAGGACAGGAAACGAGGGGAAAGATTCCTCACATTTTGCGGTATGGCCGCGCCTCCATGCGTGGGAGGAAATGGGATCATTTGAGATCCGCAGAACCCGTCATTGTACCGGGACATAAACCAGCCTTGACCTCGCAACCAAGTATAGCATGGCAGGACTTTGTACAGTCTTCCGCCTGGGGCCGTATGACCGACGAGGACTCGAAAGTGATGGACATCGAAGCTCTGCATGGCCTGCAGCCAAACTTCAACACACCAGCCCGCCATCCCTATAATGCTCAGGAAGCCAGGATATCGCGGAAGAAGAGGACTCTTGCCCCTTACAAACGCATATGGCACATTGCTATTCGGCATTCTCTTGCTCCACTAATGTTTAGATTGAGCGTCATGGTTACTTCTATTATTGCTCTTGCTATTGCGGCACGAATACACCAGCTTGAAGACGTCGATAGTGCAGACTCAGCTGAGGAAACTCAGTCTATCGTCGCCGTTGCTGTAGACTGTGTAGCCATCCCTTACATTGGCTACATGATCTGGGACGAATATACCGGAAAGCCCCTAGGTTTACGATCAGTTGTATCCAAGATCTCGTTAATCTTGCTGGACCTCTTTTTCATTATCTTCAAGTCGGCGAGTACAGCGCTTGCTTTCGAGAGCCTCGTTTATCATAACTTGTCTCATACCGCCGTGCGGAACTTGTCCATGGCTCTGGCAGCATTCATGTTGATAGGATTGATTGCTTGGTCCATGAACTTTGCAGTGAATATCTTCCGTACTGTGGAGCGTCTGGGAGGAGGAGAGGATGACGGCGTACATGGTTAGCAATCGGTGCACATGGCTTGGTTTCGAAATTTTGGGATACCCCGTTGAGCAGGGCATGGCATGTTTATGGCGTGGATTGTTGGAATATATGGGATATTGATATTGACATCACGGTAGACCGTGTTTAGCGTTCATTGTTACACTTTTCTTTTTCTTATCATTGTTCTTATCAAGCTACAGTTACCTTACATGTATGTACATTTCTTAGCGTCTAGAATTCTTACTTTACAACCTTATGTAGAGGGAATGGAAAGGAAGGCAAATAATGCGTCTTGCATGAAACGTGCATTGTTTCGGGACAGTAAGGTGAGGTAGTTTGCATCTACAGATACCTACATACTGCACAATCGCCCTTTGTTTCTAAATTAAATTACTACCTGTGGCGTTTACTTCATCCTCAAAGGACAGGTACCCCCCAAAGGCGGCAGCTTCAGGACTCTCACGCCCCTGCTATCGGACCCAGCCCGGCCTCAGCCTAGGGCGGTAAATCGCGGCAGATACCGACGCTAAGCCTCTCCCAGCGTGAACCCGCTTCTTCCTATGGCCTTGCCTCAGCCAACGCCTGGTATTATCCCCAGCTGCGGTCTGACTGCCTGATCCTCCTCCCGTTATCCTACATTCTCGACCGTGAAGGTTCATTTGGTAATTTTCACGTCTTTTACTTCTTTTATGACTCACGCGGTCTGGGATGATTTAAGTTTTCGAGACGTTTCTTCTTTTTATCCTAAAAAATAACCCGATCGATCCTTCTTCTTTCCTTCCAAAGACGCCTCTCTCTCTCTACTAGACCTCACTCTTAGTGTTGGCTGAGTAGCTCGACCTCAGCCTCGATAACCTCATCCTTACAACACCCGCACCCAACCCAGGGTACCTTCAGCACCTCCCCGAATCTTTGCGCTTCGGCTACAGCTCTGTAGCTTGAACGTCCACCAAGATCTCGGCTTTATCGACTCTGACGACATCGCGTCGAACCCCTCGAGACCGACCCCACCTCCAACACCTCCGTTGAGCCGCCATCCGCATCTGCCTGTCAGCGCATGATGGCCGCAAAGATGGGTGCCCCGAGCCAGATGCCCCCCATACCCAACCGGGAGGATATTGGGGCAACGTGAGTCGCTTGCCCGCATGCACCCAAAACATAGAAGCTGACTTGGATAGATGGGCGTATCTTCAGGCTGGTATCTCACGCGTCATGAATGACCTTGAGCAGGGCATCGATATGCAGATGTACATGGGTGTCTACACGTCAGTCAAATTTTGTAATATCTAACAAATCATCAAGGTTATCTGCTAACACGTTGCAGCGCTGTTCACAACTTCTGCACATCCCAAAAGGCGGTTGGCATCAACAGCCCTGCAATGCACTCCAACCACAGAGGGGGTAAGCTAATCTTTAGGGAGAATGTTCAAGTTCATGCATGCTAACGTTTCGACAGCGCATCTTCTCGGAGAAGAATTGTACAACAAGCTCATCGACTACCTCAAGCAACACCTCGAAAGTCTCGTTAACCAAAGCAAGGCGCACACTGACGAGGCGCTGCTTGCATTCTATATCAAGGAATGGGGACGATACACGGTTGCCGCCAAGTATATTCATCATCTTTTCCGCTACCTCAACCGTCACTGGGTCAAGAGGGAGATCGACGAGGGCAAGAAGAACATCTACGACGTCTATACGCTGCATCTCGTGCAATGGAGGAGGGTGCTTTTCGAACAGGTTAGCACCAAGGTTATGGACGCCGTCCTGAAGCTCGTCGAGAAGCAAAGAAATGGCGAAACCATCGAGCATGGTCAGATCAAGCAAGTCGTGGATTCGTTTGTTTCATTGGGTCTGGATGAAGCAGACCCTTCCAAGTCGACCCTCGACGTTTACCGCTTCCACTTTGAGCGACCCTTCCTTGCCGCGACCAAGGAGTTTTACCTCGCTGAATCCAAGCAGTTCGTGGCGGAGAATAGTGTCGTTGAATACATGAAGAAGGCAGAGACACGCCTAGCGGAGGAAGAGGAACGAGTTCGCATGTACCTGCATCAGGACATAGCCATTCCTCTCAAGAAAACTTGCAACCAAGCCCTCATTGCTGACCACTCAGCTTTACTCCGCGAAGAGTTTCAGGTGCTTCTTGACAATGACCGAGAGGAAGACATGGCTAGAATGTATAACCTCCTTTCTAGAATCCCGGATGGTTTGGATCCTCTACGAGCCCGTTTCGAAACTCATGTTAGAAAGGCTGGTCTTGCTGCCGTACAGAAGGTCCAGTCTTCGGAGGGCGACAAGCTCGAGCCTAAGGTCTACGTCGACGCTCTGCTTGAGATTCACACACAATACCAAGGTCTCGTCAAGCGAGCGTTCACTGATGAGCCCGAATTTACGCGATCTCTTGACAACGCCTGCAGAGAGTTTGTCAACCGAAACGAAGTTTGCAAAGCTGGATCCAACAAGTCGCCAGAGTTGTTGGCCAAGTACACTGATGTCCTACTCCGAAAGAGTAGCACTAGCATCGAAGAGGCCGAATTGGAGCGCACCCTTAGTCAGATCATGACGGTGTTCAAATATATTGAAGACAAGGATGTCTTCCAAAAGTTCTACTCTCGGATGCTTGCCCGACGTCTGGTGCACAGCAACTCGTCCTCGGATGATGCTGAGACCAGTATGATCAGCAAGTTGAAGGAGGCTTGTGGCTTCGAGTATACCAACAAGCTTCAGCGCATGTTCCAGGATATGCAGATTTCTAAGGACTTGAACAAGGAGTTTCGGGATCATCTCGAGGGCGTTGAATATACCAAGGCTGTTGATTCCACTTTCTCCATTCTGGGAACTGGTTTCTGGCCCTTGACGGCCCCTAGTACTGACTTCAACCCTCCTCCCGAGATTGCGGCCGAGATTGAGCGGTTTATTCGTTTCTACAAACACAAGCATGACGGCCGCAAGCTCGGGAGGAG
>JAAVTZ010000425.1:0-40346 GCA_014898835.1 Fusarium lateritium
ACGCTAAGGGGGCCACGGGAGACTGGGTTGGTCTCTTGGGGTTCAGTCAAGGCGCAAAGGTGGCAGCTAGCACCCTTTACCGACAGCAGATTTGCGGAATGACCAGCTTCAGGTTCGCGGTCCTCTTCGCCGGCCGTGGGCCATTGGTATGGCTTATGCCTGACCTCCCTCAGCCGCATGGCTTGGTCGACGCCGCTACACCCTTCACAGAACCCGCTCCAGCCTGGCTCACACTGGGCTCCGAACATCTGTTGCGGTTGCCCACGATCCACGTCCACGGATTGAAGGATCCCGGCCTAGACCACCACCGAGACCTGCTTCGAGAGTACTGCGACTCGATGCAAGCCACGCTCTTGGAGTGGGAGGGCGACCATCGCATGCCTATCAAAAGTCGAGACGTCGAAACAATAGTCCAGCAGATTCACAAGTTAGCACGAGAGACAGAGACTCTATCGCTGATGACTGACTTGGGTGATATCATCTCTGGAAATGGCACATATCTAAGACCAGTCGAGAAAGGGTTCTCGATGCAAAGGATTAGTATGTATACAGAGAATGGACATGGAAGGCGTGAGTTGGAACAGATTGGATAGTATAAAATGATACATCGAGATAGATGCTGGCTATTTAAGGACTCCCCATTTAAGGAGTATGCTCCCGAGCCTTTAAGTCTTTTAGATAAGTTGAAATTATTTGCAATTAGAGAAATAAAGATACCTAGACATAATTCAGGGAGTTGCCTATGCTACAAACTCAAGACTAGGTTTTGTTCCGTGTGTTGAATTATATTAGTTTAGCTGCGCGAGACTGCGTCCTACATGGAAAATATCATTGCAGTGCTCTTGAACATAACCTGAGATGCCGAGCAATTTCTATCACAAATCACAATCTATATGTTACTTATATATTGAGACATGATTGAGTCTGGAATAACATTGTTTTCATGCATTGACATCCGACACCCCTTAAAGCTACGACCTGCTGTTCCGGCTTCTCTACAGGCGGTTTATTTCAATGAATGACGTATACATCAAACCGCGTTTCTTACTTGGCTTCCATTCAACTTTACCTGAAGATAGGCTTCGTCTCGATGAGCATAGGGAAGTCATGTTTTGAGACAAAGCAACCGCCGTGTCTAGTAGTTGGTTGAGTAGAGTTCATCAGCTCTTGGAATAACAAAGCCGCATTGACCAAGACGACTCTCTCTTAATTCGCTCATTTACCCAGCTTAAGAGCGATCAACGAGCCGAGGGAAACGTAAGCTTGGTTAACATTTCTCCTTTGTGCTGTATTATCACCTTTTCGGCCTGTCATCCGGGGAAACGTTTCTGAGGCGGAGTTTTTATCACCCGTGAAAGAAAGGTAGGCAGACCAGAAGTCGATTCCCATTGGCAGCATCGGCCATTCTTGTAGAAATAGCCAACATATACCGCTGATTAGTATGGGATATCTCTGTGGCGGCCATTATGCGGATATCTCTACAGCCTTTGGCTGGCGTGCAGCGCATATATATATCGTGAAGTGCATCCCAAGACTGGCGCAACTACCATCTCTCACGTTCTATCATTATGCCTTCCAAAATGCCCTCCAAGATACTTTCCATCACAGCTGACCAGTGGCTCGAGGCCGCGGCCTATCGTCGCAGTGTTCATGGTTTAGCAGGAACTTCTAGGGTCTCGGACGAACGTGTCAAGGAGATCATCTCCAAAGTCCTTTTGTTCGCCCCTTCGTCTTACAACACTCAACCTGTCCGCATTTCGCTCGCTTTCGGCGAAAAACACAAGGAGCTTTGGAGCATTATCATCAAGGAGGCTGAGCCGATCCTCAAATCGATCAATCCTGATCTCTGGCAAAAGCTGGGCCCTATGTTCCAAAATCACAAGGCTGCATACGGATCTGTATGTCAACAACTTTCGAGACTTACATATAGAGTATTTAACAAGATCTAGGTGCTCTTTTGGGAGCATGGCCAGACAAACAAAGAGGCCGCAGCCACACACAAGGCGACCGGCCATATGTTTGGCGAGTGGAGTGACCACGCTCAGGGTATTCACCAGATTCTTGTCTGGACTGCCTTAGAACTGGAGGGTGTGGGTGCCAACCTGCAGCACATGAACTCCATTCCACCCATCGAAGCAGCCATAAAGAAGTTCGCGGGTGTCCCTGAGGACTATAAACTGAAGGCCCACTTGAACTACGGAGATGAGCAAGCTGCTCACCCCGAGAAGCCCAAGAAACTGCCCATCGAGGAGACATTGACGGTTCTCTGACCAACACATGCTTAGCCTGCTCGATTGAACCGTCCGTGAGCATTGGACCTCAACGGCATGTTTGTATGGTCACCAACATCGGAAAACGAGAAATGAGAACTGGATGATTGACTAGAGCAGGCCAACATTCGAGGTTGTGAATAAAAGCTCTATTAGATTAGATGAAGAAACCCACACAGTCTGGGCTATATAACGACAAGCAATTCATCCTGCACAAGGAACATTTCTCCATGAATTAAAGCCGTGAAAATGCTGATTGGCGCCTTTAGATGTTGGCAGCCGACCAGCTTGTTTTAGGGTTGACTCTTGAACACTTCTGTAGTGAGAATGAAGTCAATATATTATGATCTTCTCTTGACCGTTACTTAAGAAGAGAAGGAAAAGCTTTCTCGGGCCAACAAGTATGAACACATGCCACCGAACGTTATGGAGAGAGTCGTCCACTTGATCTCTCAGTTTCTATCAGGAAGAGACGTTGTAACGGCTATCAGCCATGAGCAGCTCCATAATTGGTCCAAGTAACTCCTCGTCCAAGCCCAAACCCATCAACCGCCCGATTTTCACCGCCGTGGGCTGAGATGCCTTGACAACACCCCATAGCTTCTCCTTTGTCCACATATCCATCTGGTAATCGAGAATGAGATCCTGAATACGCTTCAATGGATCGAGAATGCTCAGCTGGGGATCGTCACCCAGCTCAATATTAACACAGTCAAGCCCGCCAGCAAATTTAGGAAGTTTGACCACCAGACCAGGAACATTAGGGTAATCATCGATGCTTGTCTCAACTTCAAGAGCCTTGGCCCCCTCGCTGGTTGACACCGATACCTTGAAGCCTGTAGGTACCTTTAACAACGACACAAACTTGATAGTCCATCCCTTATCCCCGGCGACAAGTTGATCCATGACAGCATTCAGGCGGCCTTTTTTCTGGTTATAATCGAAGTAGTAGGACTTGATGGAAGTCTTCTCTGAAGAGCGAGTTTTGTTATCCTCAGAGTCCTCCCTGATGGAGAACTCCCCATCATCGCCTATGAAAACCAGAATTTCTAGGCCAGTAGGGTTGGTACCCCCGTTACCAGGAGTCAGTTCCTTATCAAGTGGAATGATGGCTCCCTCTCGTGCGAGTACAGGCATACTATTGACGTTCCGGTGCATCCTGATGTCACGATCACCATCGTAAACAACGCCAGTGAATATATCAACATGGCGTCCAGGAGGCACCCAAACATCAACTGCGCCGTGATTCGTTCTTTTGTCGCGAGGCTTTACAATGGGCGCAACCACTAACTGTGAGCCAAAGTAATACTGGTTTGGCTTGCCATAAGCTTCATCCCTTTCAGGAAATTTCCAGTAAAGAGGCTGGACGACCGGTTCGTCATTTTCCCTACAGTCACGATTTGCCGTGTAGAGGTAGGGGATAAGGCGATGGCGGAACTGGAGGAACTTTTTCATCACCTCCGTAAACTCTGGTCGATACAGCCAGGGTTCTTTAGAGGTGAACAAGCCGTTCTGTGAATGAAGCCGCATGATAGGCGAAAAGACGCCTAACTGCAGCCATCGAGTAGCGAGCTCATCGTCACGATAGCCTCCCATATGACCACCAATGTCGTGGCTCCACCATCCATAGCCAATGTTGGACGCTGTAGCAGTAAACTCGGGCTGGAACTCGAGCGACTCCCATGTCATGATGCTGTCGCCCGAGAATCCAACGGGATAGCGATGGCTGCCTGGCCCCCCGAAGCGCGAGAAGATGATGGCCTTTCCATCACCATTTTCCTTCTCGTGGTCGAGGAAATGGTAATGGTTAAGAAGCCACAGGGGATCTAAGCCGCGTACACGACTGTAGGGTCCTTGCTGCCAGTCAACCCACCAGAAATCACAACCATCTTTCTCAAGGCTGCGATGAAGGGTGTTAAGGTATGAGTGCATGAATTTTGGGTCGACAGGGTTGAAGAGAATCGGCGCTTTGGCAGAAGTGTCGTGCCCCAAATCCTTAGCCATTGCCTCGTACTGATCCTCATGGTGATGAACGCCAGCGTGGGGATGGTCGTTCAGAGTCACCTTGAGCTTCTTGTCATGCAACGCCTTAGTAAAGGCTCTGGGATCTTTGAAGAGCTCCTTGTTCCATGTATAGCCTGTCCAGCCAGCATGAGGTATGTGATCGCCTTTGACTTGATGCCAGTCCATGTCAATAACAGCAACCGAGAGCGGAACCGAGTTGGCCTCGAACTTGTCCATAAGCTCCAGGTACTCCTCATCCGTGTACGGATAGTACCGACTCCACCAGTTGCCCAGCGCCCATCGTGGGAGAAGCGGTTGCTTTCCAGAAATGGCAAAGAAAGACTTCATGGCGCCTTTGTAGTCGTATCCATAGGAAAAGAGATACCCATCGATGCGATCCCCAGGTTTTCTAGGTGCTGCGAGTCCGTTGGACTCGAACAGCATAGACTGGCTATCGTCAAGGACCGAATAGCCAGCCCTAGATAAAATGCCAGGCTCAAGCTCACAGCGTCCGTTAACCTCATCAAGCGTCCTCGCCGTGCCTCCAAGGTTCTGAGGTTTCTCGCCGTATCGCCAGTCAGCGCCCCAGAGGGTGTTCTTGTTGCTGAAGCTGACAACAAGACCGTAACGATCGAAGCGTTTTTTGTTGTATGTTACCTGATGAGACTCTGTTCTAATCTCTAGCTGATCATCGGTATCCGAGACTGTAAAATTCGGAGTAGGAAATTCTCGATTAAGAGCAAAGGTTGATGGTCGGTCTTCAAAGACACCATCTTCAGACCATTCGTATCGAAGAACGACATCGTTGATCAAGGTAAAGCGCCATTGAGCACCGGCCACAATTGAGTCTTTGTTTGCGATGGGTTTGTTCGGGATAGTGTAATCTTCCATATTGCAATGAATAGAATTGAGGATCAAGAATGATGATGATAAGTACAAGCTGCGGGGGCCAGGATAGGTATGCAGGTGTCACAGAGACGTTTATTCGTGTTGACCTGATTGTGTAACGAGTCTATTATTGTACGACGGTCAGTTTCCTCGTGCTTCAAAAGTGTTGAGCTTGCAGCGGAGGTATTTTCTCAATGATGTGAGGGGACAACTGCACAGCTCACTCAACACTGCACCCACGTGAACGTCATCACATCTCAGCGAGATGCATGAGATAGTCGCCGTCTCCGCTCTTGGTAGAATTATTCGGCATAATTGGCCATTGCCAAAGACATGTCATGTATAGCTACTTCTGGCCCATAGTTCTATGAGATTTCCCAACTATTAGGTAGGTAGATTCTAAAACAACCCTACAGGTTAGGTACAGGTACATGTGCATGTAGGATTTTATACGATCGTCGAGCGGTTCGAAATATCAACGCCAAATCCGAAGCCTCAGCCTCTTCAACAGCCTCTCAATAAATGCAATATTATCACATCAAGACACTTTGATCAATGGATATGAGCCGGGGGTATCGTCATTTCTCCGACAATGTCGTGCATACATGTATGTAACTCGCAAACACAGGCAACATCCTACTTCATGCCATCTCTTTTTCGTTACATGCCAAGGTTTTCGACGCTCTAAATAGCTTCATTGTGCCCCGTATTCCAACGATTCCTCCTGATAATATTGTGTATGTGTAATAAAAGCAATAAGCAAAATTGCAACTCTTGCGAGGAAGGTGCGGGTATTACGAAGAACTAAATTGTAAAGTGACAACAGCAAGCGGAATTGTATCATGTAGCATGTCCCGCTTAGCTGTACTGCGGCTGCTCGAATTGCTGCTGCTCATAGTGCTGCTCACCACCGAGCTTTGGTGACTTGACATCCGTGATGGACTTCAACAGCCTGTTTCGGTCAGTCTCAATCCATTCCCATGTATGCATTAGATGAAGCACTCACTGCAAGTTGCGATCCCTCATTTCCCTATCGAGGGTATCCATTTGCTTAGCTGTCAGTCTCGCCTTACTTATCTGTAAACCATGTGTTAGCTTTGAGTTCATTCAAGAACCGCATGATACAAATGAAATCGTGCGGGTGCATCATGCAAGGGCTCTTCGCACCGAAGCAAGTGCTACTGAGGAATGATCATCAATCTCCTCACCTTCCGCCGCATCTTCCTTCGCAGCAGCGGCGTCGTCGCTCTCCTCTGCGTTGGCAAATCTGCTAGCCGCAAGCCCCTTTGGCTTGGCTACCGCAGCGTTGGCCTATTTATGAATTAGTCTCTATAACCCTTGAGGATGGCTTGTCGGGGCATACCTTTGCCTCTGCAATCTCGGCATCCTTGACCTTGAGCTGGGCTTCGAGCACCTCAACCTTCTTCTCACTATCCTCAACCTTGGCCAGAGTCTCATCCAACTTCGCTTGGACCTCCTTGGCCTTGGTGGTAGCCTCCTCAACGAGCGCAGTCATGCTGTCATTGAGATCTTGGTAGTCAGCACTGGCCGTCTTCTTGCTCGCGTCAGCCTCGGCCTTGAAAGCCTCGAGGTCCTTCTGAGCCAGCGTAAGGTCATCTGTCAAAGTTGACACCTGACCTTGAACAGTGGTCAGGTTGCTCTTCGCAGACTCAAGCTCACTCTGTGTTGACTTGAGCTCGGCATCAGCACTGGCCAGGGCATCCTCGTGGAACTTCTTGGCTGTGGCGAGCTCTCTCTTCAGTGCGTCAGCCTCAGAGGTGTCAGGCTTGGTGTTCTTCGCATCCTCAAGCTCGGCAAGAGCGGTAAATCGCTCCGTCTTCTCTTGAGCCAGCTGCTGAGAAACCTCCTCAACTTCCTGCTGGGCCTTCTCAAGAGACTCTTGAGCAGCCTTCAGGGCGGCTTCGAGCTCAGAGTTGGAGGTAGCCTGCTGGGTAAGCTTCTCTTCCAAGTGGCTATTGTTACTCCTGTGCTCCGCCATCATATCCTCAATGGTCTTGGTATGAATACCAGTCAATTCCTCCAATTCCTTCTTGGCATCGGCACCCTCCTTCTTCATGCGCTCGATAACTTCGCCGTTAAAGGCCAGAAGCTTCTCGACTTCGTCAGCATGCTCCTTCTCAAGTTCGAAGCGAGCCATCTCAATAGCTTCCGAGTTCGATGCGCGGGCCTTCGCAATCTCCTCCTTAGCTGTCTGGAGCTCAGCCTTTAAGCTGGCCAACTCTTCGGCGTGCAGCTTGTCGTTGGCCTTCTTGTTCTCTTCAAGTTCAGCCCTCAATGCCTCCAACTCGGCTTCTTGGGACTTCTTGGTGGCGTCCCTGGTAGCTTCGAGATCAGCCTTGAGTCTCGAGATCTCAGCAGCATGGGCTTCGTCGCCGGCGTTCTTGGCAGCATCGATTCCTGCTTGGGCCTTAGCTAATGCTTCGGCATGCTCCTTGTCGCTCGCTTCCTTCTCGGCCTCGAGTTTGGTCTTCAAAGACTGTAGCTCGGTTGCATGAGCACTCTCGCCAGCTTCTCTGGCACTGTCAAGCTCGGTCATGAGCTTTGCAATTTCAGTAGCGTGCGAAGTCTCGCTTGCATCCTTGGCTGAGGACAGTTGAGTCTGGTGATCAGCAAGTAGCTTTTCCTTCTCTTCATCATGCTCCTTCTTAAGCGCTTCCAAAACATTAGCATGGGCAGCCTTGAGCGACTCAAGCTCATCAGTATGAGTAGTGGCACCCTCGTTCTTGATGACCTCAAGTTGCTTAGCATGGCTCTGCTTGAGTGACTCAATCTCGGCGATGTGGGCATCATGGTCTCCAGAAGCAGAATTCTTGGCGGACTCGAGTTCCTCCGCGTGGCTAGCACGGAGGGCATCGAGGTTCTTCTGGTGTTCAGCCTCCTTCTCTTCCAGAGCAGTAACGGCGGCAGCGTGCTCAGCCTTGGCGGCTTCAAGAGCCTTACCATGGCCTTCAACAGCCTCTGAGGAAGAAGTCTGGAGCTCGTTGTGCTGGGCCTCGAGCTCTTCGTACTTGCGCTTGAAGAAAGCATCTCCTCGAAGAGACTCAATTTCATTCTCATAATCCTTAGAGATGTTCTTCATGCGTTCTTCGTTCATCTCCTTGACCTTGGCAATCTCGTCGTCCTTCTCGGCAAGGGACTTCTTGGCCTCTTCGGCGGCGGCCTTCGAAGAAGCAGCCTCCTCCTGAGCCTTAGCAAGGTCTTGTTTAGCACTCTCAAGCTCGGACTCCTTCTCGGTCAGGCTGGACTGAAGCTTGCTGATCTCGCCGTTGAGAGATTCGATCTCGGACTTGGCCGTTACAGCGACCTTCTCGGCAGCCTCGAGCTTCGCCTTGGACTCCACAACGTCGGCCTCGAGGGTGGAGATCTTGGTGTTGTGCTCTTCTTGTTCAGATTTGAGCTTGTCGTCATTGGCAGACTCGAGGGCGGACTGAGAAGAGGTCAGTTCGTCAATCTTCTTCTGCAGCTCAGCGGTCGCAGCTTCGTGGCTCGCCTTGAGATCAGCCAAAGCAGTCTCATGGGAGGAGGCATCAGCTTGATCCTTGTCAAGCTCCTCCTTGTGCTTCGCCTCCAAAACCTCGATTGCAGATGCCTTCTCTGCCTCGAGAGAAGCCTTGAGCTCCTCAATCTTCGTAGCATGCTCATCAATGGCCTTCTGAAGAGCATCCTGGCTGGAGCTGAGCTTCTCCTCGTTTTCAGCCTGCGCAGTCTCGAGCTGCTTCTTCAATGAGTCGAGTTCTGTCTCAGTGGCCTCCTTAGCGCTCACGGCAGCATCAAGATCAGCTCGAAGCTTCTCAAGATCGCCCTCCGCAGCCTGGAGCTTCTCGTTCGCCTCGGAAACCTGACTCTCAAGAGCAGAAATGGCAGACTCATGTTCAGACTTGAGAGTCGCAATCGCCTCATCGTTGTCTGAACGAAGCTTATCATCAGATTCCGCGGGAACCTCCTCCTTGCTCATCTTCTCAGTGAGCTCCGCGATCTTTTCCTCCGAAGTCTTGACCTCGGCCTTAAGGGTCTCGATCTCGGTCTCGCCCTCAGCCAGCTTAGCCTTGAGCGCCTCGATCTCCTTGGCAGCCTCTGCAGAAGCGGCAGTAGGTCGAGTCGCGGTTCGAGAAGCGGCAGTCAGGGATCCCGAGGTAGAAAGTCGCTTGCTAGCAGTAGGTGTCGCGCTCGTTGTTCGAGTGGCAGGTGTTCGCGTCGCGGTAGTGGAAGGGGTGGCTGCGGTGCGACTGGTAGTGGTTCGTGGAGCCGCAGAGGTTGTTGAAGTCGCAGGTCGTCGAGTAGCAGGTGTTGTGCCAGTAGAGCCAATGGTTCTCCTCTCCGTCGTCTTGCCTGGGCTAGACACGATAGAGCTTGTTCTGCGAGCAGAAGAAGCAGTCGAGGTTGTCGACTTCTTGTCATCTTCGCTTGCGCTCATGCTGGGTCGACTTCGGTGGCTCGAAGTGGAAGTCGAGGTCGCAGGACGGCGGACGGTCGACGTGGGAGGTCGAGTCGGGGGCTTGCTTAAACCGCCGGGAGCACGAGTACTACTCGTGGTGGGCTTGGCCGTTGTAGTAGCGGCGCCTGGGCGACGAGTGGTGGTCGTGGTTGTACCAGGTCGTTTCAAGGTCGGCTTTGACTCTCCGTTCTCCTTGGCCTTCTCCTTAGTCGCATCCTTGACTGGCGTCTCAGGAGAAGCAGGAGTTGTCTCCTGAGGGCTCTCAGGCTCGGTAGGAGGAGCATCGGATTGAGAAGCCACAGCCTCCTCGTGCTGAACGACGTCAAAGCTCTCGGATTCAGACATGTTTGTAGGTTCAAAGGCGTATTAGGAGTATGTTCTGCACGACGAGAGTGTTAGCAAAAGGAATGGCTGGGGATTCGATAAAGTTATATGGAGGCGTCGCACGGGAGCTTGGAGATATCAGCAGTCGAACGACGAAGCTCGACTGTTGGTCAAGGGTGATCGAGCAATAGCAGGGAAAAGAGACAGCACGGGCTATGGAGCTTTACGTCAAGGGTAGGTATGAGCGAAACGGGAATTGGTTAATCTCACCTTGGGGTTGGTCTCCTTTTTATCCAGCAAAAACCACGCTTTGCTGGCAGCTGAGTGCTCCTTGACGACAAAGTGTACAACGCAGATAAGGAATAAGGAACGTAAGGAAGAAGCAATGCAATGAAGCAGTCAAAGAGACTACGAGTACAAAGACCTCTTTGCTGTCAATATCTGTTGGCTTCTTAGGGAGGGAGAAGAAGTACTAAAAGGTGGAAAAGAAGAGAAGCTGTCTTGTCTGGAGTACGGGATATTAGATTGCGGATACGTACCTTCACCTTGTGATCCATCCCGTCCTGAGCTGTTCCTCCCATTTCCATGACTAGTGGATCTCCACCGGCCACTAACATTGTTTTTTTTCAGGGCCCAGCGGTCGGACTTGTAGCGACCGTTCCAGGGGATGGGGCTCCACACTTCGGTGCTCAGGGGTCCTACCTACGCGCGGGTGGCTGTTTGGTTCCTGATGCAAGGGCCCAATGACTTGTCTTTCACGCGTAGACGGATATTAGACCTTTCCAATGTCTTGGGCCGAAAATACCGGGCCATCGCTTTAGACAGCCTGATAGAAGTGCCAGTTGGCTACTGAGACACTTGCAGAACTGTCTTCTTGGACGTTGGGCAATATCTGGCCCTGCATGCGAACGACCCGCCATATGCAATGCAAGCAATGCGAGCCACTTCCTGGGCTACTTTATTTGAAGCCTGAAAAGTCTAAGTAATGCATTCAGCCTCATACTCATCCTCTCTCTTTTAGTTAGGCACAAAGGTTCCAACAGAAGGGCGAGGCCGTTGTCCATGGCTGAATCGATCAAATCTCCCTCAGCGCGTAGAAAACGCGTTTGACGCTGCAAAACAACCAAAATACGGCCTGATCTGTTGACTTATTACCGTAAACGAGTTAGATCGAATTTGCCGCCTTTCTTTCTTGGGTAATAGTGTGGTCCCCTCACTATCACATGTGGCGTAAAGGCGTTCAACCAATTCCAGACCTCACGACAGTAGAGACCAAAATCCAATGCCATGGATGGATGCCATGGAAGTTCAGGCTGCGACAGGCCAAGTGTCTAGACTGTCAGCGGACCACATCTCAGAGTGTGGATGCGCTGGCCGAACTGACATGTACAGTACTGATAGTGTTCTCTTCCCTCTTTATTCAAGTGATGTGTGTTGACAGGACGTGATATGATGCGACGCTGAGCGATATATGAATGATGTGGCATCGCGTCGTTGGCAGAACCTCATCTTCTATGAGAAACATGAAACATCATTTTCGCTGGACCACCCACATCCATACAACGAGTTCTTTCCGGTCTTGATGTCATCAATGGGTAACGCTGAGCCAACCATGATTGACTTGCCATAGTTAATACACGAGGTCACAACCAGAATAAGAAAAAGCGTTCTTATCCGCCAACATACAGTACGTAACTTCATTCTTCGTTACAACTCCCGCTTGAATAAAACAAGACGTATCGCGTAAGCTTTCCGGGTATCATAAAACTAAAATCCCAACTCCAATAGTACTCAAGGTGTCTCCAGCATAGGAGCACCAACATACAGATCATTCTTAACCCCATGTCAATCTTGCTCGATGCACCAACCTGGCGGCGAGATGCCCATGCGCTTATACTTGTCCCGCATGATAGTTCTCAAGTGACTCGCCCGCTCTCTTACCTCCGTGGGGTCTCGTTCGGGGAGCATCTCACTAAAGACATTATAGTTTGGATGGGACGTCGTCCGAATCAAGCTCAGGAGCTGGTCGTCTTCCCAATAGTGCCATCCGTGCTTCTCGAAGTATGATT
The DNA here is from genome assembly GCA_014898835.1 of Fusarium lateritium. Taxonomy (NCBI): domain Eukaryota; kingdom Fungi; phylum Ascomycota; class Sordariomycetes; order Hypocreales; family Nectriaceae; genus Fusarium; species Fusarium lateritium. The sequence continues at coordinate 12,012 of JAAVTZ010000425.1, forward strand.
CCGCTGAAGACTCCTGTGATGGTATCAAGCCCGAACGACTCGTCGCAGAATATGAGGTGCCAGCTCTCTGATATAGGGGGTTCATTCTGACTTGCGACTGAGACGATGGGACTCTGTGCGTGGACTGAATAAAACGGGACATCTGTAGATCTTCAGTCTCTTGTTGTCGCTGAGCTTTGGCCTCACGCGACTTTCGCACCGCTTCATCCCTTCGCATAGCTTTCTTACGCTCTTCGGGCGCCCTTCTAAGTATGGAAATATCTTCCTTGGCCTTCTCGAGCACTTGCCTCAGCTTTTTTGTGTCTGCACTGAACTGATTCCTATGCTCCATTACTTTATCACCCTTCTGAGATTCCTTTCTAGGAGGATGAAGTTCGAACCAGCTTTCTACGACCTGAGAGAGTCTCTGGGCCCAGCCTGCAGCCCGCTCCAGCGGCTCTAACAGGTACATCGTAAACTCTCCTTTTTGGTTGGCGGCTCTTTGGGTGCTCTGTGGCGAACCCTCGCATCCAGCCTGGAATGACTGGTCCAGAACCAACACCAACATAGGGATGATGCGCCTATAGAGCTTCGCGACGGAGCAATAACCGTGGCGCCGTTGCTCTGGGTTATCTTTCTCGATAATAGTATTGATGTTCGAAATAAACTGATCAATGAATTGACGAAGAGTGCTGATCAGATTGCTGAGTCTGTTCGCATGCTCGCGAAGATATGCCAACTGTTCCTCGAATCTCGGTGTTCTGGGGATCTCTTTGCATAGGTTGTATAGGTCGAAAAGCTGCACAAAGATTATCCTCGATAACACACGCGAGTGAGGCTCGTCAGACTGCCATTCTTTTTCATGTTTTGCTCGGTCACGAATACTTTGCTCCCACCGCCTTTTGCCCGTCCAGCCTGACATGGTCATCAAGTGAACCAGCCTTTGTACTTGTTTTCGTTTGATCGTAGCCGTGGGAATGGGTTCGTCTGTTGGTAAATCTTCTGGGGGGGCGTCAAGCAGCAGCGAGTCTTCAGCTATATGCGATGCATCAAACTCCTCTTCTACTGCAGGCTCATCGTCGCTGGAATTGTCATATTGTTCCTCCTCCGAGCTTTCTCTGTTTTCTGCGACTTGCGTGACTTGTGGAGCTCTATCTTCTCCCTCTTCCTTTTCACCCCCCTTCTCTTGTTCACCCTGTGACTGTAGCTCGGCTTGACTATTTTCCTGGCTGGCTCCAACTAACGAAGAACGTGGCTTTGCTTTGGTCTTGCCAAGAATCGGCTGGGTTTGCTGCTCTTGGTCGGACTCGATGTTGTACGGGTCCTTCTCGCCCTGGAAACCTTCCTGTCGAGAGGGCTGCGTGGCTTGAGGTTGAGGAATATCCGAACCTAATACTGGTGACGGAGGCCTCGCGCGATAGCCTGGTTCGCCATAGGTCGGCTTCTTGCTCTGTCGTCTCTTCTTTCGCTGACTTGGTCGTCTAGAGTTCTTTTGTGAAGCCTCTGGTTGTGAAGGTGGCTGCTCCGATATAGGTTCCTCTTGTTCGGCTGCTTGAGGTTGCTCAGGTACAATGTCCGGCTCAATCTCATGTGTAGCTTGGTTCTCTTCTGGTTCCTCGACAGCTGCTCTGCTTGTTTCGTGCCCGTCGTCCACATCATCTTCCACGTCATCCATGTCCTCATCTACATTCTGTGTCAGGTCCAGGCCAGAGACTGGTCTAGCCCCCTTTCCGGCAGGATTCTGGGCGCTGTCGTCAGGCCTAAGATTGGGTAGAATGGCCATATCGATATTGTCGAAGAAGTCCTGCCTCGGGACGGGTTCTAAGACATCCTGGTTCGATTGATGTGGCTCCTCCTCGTCTTCGACAGGTTCAGAGTTACTTTCTCGCTGACGTTTTGAGGGCTGCTCTTGGGGGGCGGCGATAGTGGATCGACGTTTTCTTGGAACGGGTGTAGGTAGCTTCGCAAGGGGAGTAGCTCCTCTGTTTGATCGTGTAACCCGGTTTTGACTTGAAAAGGGCTGATCCTGGGGTATCGTTTGCAGGGACGACTGTCGGCGTGTGTTCTTTGTTAATCCGTTGATATCTTCCTCAATACTGGGCACAGGCACAGTCGTTCTTGGGGAATGTCTTCTTCCATCTCTTCGGGTTTTCGCTATAGGATCAATAGGATCAGGCTCGGAAAATTGACCATAGGTCTTACCCATGGACCGCAGCCGCACCATATTGGCCCTTTGTTATTGTGTGTATGCGACGAGAACGCGGCACGAGTTGCTGAGCGGTCGATGGAGATGCACCTTAGCACGCCCCAGACGACGAAAAAGAAAAAGAAAAGAAAAACGCTTCTGACAAGGCTACGGTGGATAAAAAGCCCCGTTTTCGTCTCAAACAATGAGTTGTAAGTTATGGGAGCAACCTTGAGGTGAGCTGGATCTTCAAAGGAAGGGTTGTTTGGTGGTAGGCAACCACGCATAAAGCAGGCGCGTTACAGGGTCGCGATGCGTTAAGTGAAGTGGGGCACAAAGGAAGCTTAAGAGCGGAAGCTTAGCAGGTGGGTCGCAAAATAACCAGGACTCTCACTGCATGGTGATATAAACTTTAGACCAGTCTTAGGGTAGTCTTAGTCTAAGGCTAGTCATATATTTCTGTCAAGGACTGTTGGAGTCTCTATTTTTTTGCGACTCGCCTGCTTAGGTGCTTGTAGGTGCAACCATGCGACAAATGACATCAATTTTTGATGAGCTCTGAATATCACATGTCGCATTTAAAGTGAGTTGGTGTTTTTTCTTCTTCTTGTTTTTTGGAAGATAGATTCCTAATGGGCTCAATCACAATGTTCTACTTGTAAAGAAGAAGCTTCGTGTAAGCTTCAATTTGCTTTTAACACGGCTACCTGCAAGCTCTCAGGGTATAGGTAGATCAGCCAGCAGCTGACTAAATCCATCCAACATCATCAACCTCAACTTCAACCAAGCACTAACATCCACCCAATTTTCATCGACCCAAGGCTATTCTGATACTCTGAAACAACTTTGCTATTGGCTTATACGTCAAGTGTTTCTCCATATTGCGACCATAGGTCGTAAGCCATCGTCAATATGGCGTCCACAACCCCTCCAAAATCTAATACTCTCGAAGTCTTGGACCTTCGCACCCCACCAGCTTTCACGAAGCCCTCGAAATGTATCAACGAAGGGCCCGACGTCGCCCGATTCCTCACCAGCCTTGCCTACCGCGATATCGGCATCTTCATCCTCCAGCTCAACCGCGCATTATGTCCCCGTAACCAGTCCTCATCGCCCCTCCCCCGCACCTTTCCCCTCACCTCGAAGCCGCCGACATCGCCGTCCGTCCAAACGCTACAGGCCCTATTGTCAAAGATCGAAAGCTTCATTGACGAGGCGCCGCCAGACCCAGGTCCTCGTCGATTCGGAAATGTCAGTTTTCGCAAGTGGTATGCCATCTTCGAGGAGCGCCTGGACGGGCTACTTGGAGAAGGGTTGCTAGGCGAAATATTGCAGGTTGGCAATGGCGGAGCGAAAGAGGAAGTTTCTAGCTACCTGCTTGGCGGGTTTGGTAGCGTACAGCGATTGGACTATGGAACTGGGCATGAGCTTAGTTTTGTTGCCTTCCTGGGCTGCCTATGGAAGCTAGGATACTTCAAAGATGGAGAACAAGGAGGCGAGATTGAGCGCGAGATCGTTCTCAAGGTTATTGAACCGTACGTTGCTTGAATCTACGTCTGGAGTACATCTCACTAACAATATTAGATACCTGAAGGTGGTGAGGAAACTCATCCTGACTTACACCCTCGAACCTGCTGGCTCTCACGGCGTCTGGGGCCTCGACGACCATTCCTTCATGCCTTACGTATTCGGTTCTGCACAACTTACACGACCTATCGACGACACCGAAGCGATGCCTACAGAAGGGTCCGTGAAAGGTGCTCCTAAGCCGAGCGATGTAACCAAGGCCGTTGTCGTCGAAGACCAGCGCCAGATCAATATGTACTTCTCTGCCATTGGCTTCATCAACGACGTGAAGAAGGGCCCCTTCTGGGAGCATAGCCCTATTCTTTTCGATATTTCGGGCATTCGAGATGGCTGGGGTAAGATTAACAAGGGCATGATCAAGATGTTCAACGCCGAAGTGCTGTCCAAATTTCCCGTCGTCCAGCATTTCCCATTCGGCTCACTCTTTTCATGGGATGCCGATCCAGATGCCGCAACGCCGACTCAAAGTGTCCATATGGTGAACCAGCCGGCAACAATGGCACCCCCAGCATCATCAGGGGCCGGAACAGCTGCACCGTGGGCTCAAGCTACGAGAATGCCAGCTGCTCCAGGACCTGGCATCCCCTATTCTCGTATGCCGCCACCTGGGCCCAGCTCAGGGTCCCTTGCAAGGCCGCATCGAGGCTCTGCATCAGGTACGGAGTCTACAAGCGCACAGATAACTGTCACCAAAGCGCCGTGGGCCAGAGATGGATAGGCGAAGGACACTCATATTAGTACCTGGGATATTTCAAGTGCATATGATGGAGTAAAGGCAAATATGACATAAGTAGTCTTTTATGCATTAGATATGGAAAAGCGGGTATAGATTTGAAACAAAGCATCGCAACATTTCTCTCACTGGGTATCCAGCCAACTGCTAGGAGAAAAGGGAACAGACTTGGTCAGGGTGAACCTGACAAACAACTAGAGAGCCCATGCCTCTATGACATGGGCTATCACCGAAACACACTCGTGCAATCTAATCGATCCAACGTTTGTCTCTGCCAAGGTCTAGACCTCAACAGTAGAACAGACACATTCTCGTTTGGTGTTTAAGCAGAGGCTGCGGGAGCAGGAGCAGGAGGAGCGGGAGTGTCCTTCTTCTCCTCCTCCTTGGGAGCTTCAGCGGGAGCAGCGGGAGTAGTAGCAGCTGCGGCGGGTGCAGGAGCAGCAGGTGTCTCGGCGACCGGAGCAGTTGCGGCAGCCGGAGCAGCAGCCGGAGCGGGCTCGGTCTTGGCAGGCTCGGTGGCGGGAGCTTCAGTGGCCGGGGCGGCGTCGGCCTTGGCGGGTTCAGTAGCGGGAGCTTTCATGAGTCAGTTTATCAAGCTTTCCATCTCGCCGTATTATTGTAACATACCAGGAGCAGCCGCCTCAGTCTTAGCGGGCTCAGTGGTAGCCGCAGGGGCTTCAGGCTTGACCTCAGTCTCGGGCTTGGCCTCCTCCTTAGCAGGCTCGGTCGCAGGAGCAGCAAGCTCAGCAGCGGGAGCGGGCTCAGCTATAGCACGCATATCAGTCAGTAACGTATTATAAGGCGCATTATATCGGGGAAAAAGACGTACTGGCCGGAGCAGGAGGGGCGGCCTCAGTCTTGCTGGGCTCGGTGGTAGCTGTGGTATCGGCGGGCTTTGCGTCGGCGGGTTTGCCCTCCTCCTTCTCGCCCTTCTTCTTGAAGGCGGCCTTGAGCTTGGCCTTGAGGTTGTCGAGGGCGTGCAGAGCTGCGAGGGGGGTTGTCAGTAGTGTTAAAGGTGTTGTAGAGCTAGCACTTACGGATTCCAGGCATGATGAAGGTTATAGAAGTGAGGACTTGGGGATCAAGTGGTTCTCTGGAGACGAATGGTGGTCAGCTTAGGTCTATTGCTTATGCTTCCCTTGAGCTGTAGAAGCTATATAATAGCTAGCGTCGAAGTCGATTGAGACGGTCGAAGTGGAAATAAGCTCACAGCTAGCTTTGATAAGAAATAACGTACCAGATGGAGCTCACAGAAATGATGTAGTCTGTCAAGACAAAGGTTGAGAATGAAAGTGGAGGGGAAGAAAGGTTGAAGATAGAGATAACGGCAGATGGGACGGGACGGGACTGGGGAGATGAAACTGGCTCAGCCATGGCGGTTCGTAAGTTATGTACCTTACAGTACAGTACAGTACATGTTGGAGGTCCCTTCTGAGCAAGGTGACATTGGTTGGATGCAATCTCAACTGAAGCATCCATGGCAGGGGATTGGAATCTGAGGCGGCAAGCTCTTGGCCACTGAAAAACAAGCATTTCCAGGGGTGGTGCCAAGTTGGAGACTGTCAGACGCCATGCGGGATCCACCGGTCTATTCCATGTCTAGGCTATTGAGCTTTGCTTTGTACTTGATCTTGATTATCAGTAGATTACCCCTGGTACATGGAGGAGTGAATAACGCAGGGGAGTTGTGTATCCTTAATCTTGCAATCTCATCCCTATTCATACAGAGATGAGAGATAACCCAGCCAACGTGTTCGTTCTGTGAGTCAACAGAAGCTGAAACTGACACTGTTACTGTAAATCAAGGGGTCCAGTCCTAAAATAAAGACCTTGTGACTTCGCTAGTCACTGTCACCAAGACAAAACCAATGCCGCTAACATTGGAGACGAGACCGCCCTGATGACAACGTGCGTGTTTAAGGTACATTTTAGTCGCTGGCCCACTTCTCATTTGGTGAACCACAGCCGAGCTATCAGTGACAGGCTGGCCTGGACTGGCGCCAGACGAGTATGGAATGACGCTGTAGCTGTAGGCACTACGGGCTGCTCACAATCTTTACTGCTATACTCCGTATTATTCAGTACTTGTCCGTTGGTGTCAATGACTGCTACGAGTCAGATTCTCTTTACCCGGCTGATAACGTGCTTTAACCGTCCGTTCTAGACTCGGCCCATCCATCACAACAAAGCGAGGTACGTAGGTACTTGGATTAAGGGATCGAAGATGACCCCACCAGTTAAGCTTTCTCAATGTTCCGTTGCTGCTTTAGCGTTGTGCCACCCAACGTAGGTACAGTTGATACCAACCAACTCAGATCAACAATAGATGTTTTATTATACAAGGCTGCCTTTGCATTATATCCAGAATTTATCACGAAGAACATGAGGGTGTTATCTCCGCCAGCCACTCTTCTACAAACTCCTCTCCCTTCTCGCCCATCTCCAACGATCTACTCTCCTCCCCAGCTTCTCTCACCTTGATCCGTCGAGTTGGCTCATCCTCCCAGACGCCCATATCCTCATCCCATTTTTCCCTCTCTTTGAGCTCGACCTTTTCAACACTCCGCTGCATCATCTCGGCCAGTTCCTCTGCCTGTAGCTCTAGGCTGTTTCCCCAGGGACTTTTTCTTCTCCGCCGGCCTGTTGTCTTTTCTAGTGGCGATGCAGGAAGCGTGTCGTAGAGCAGCAATGTCTCAGGGATCTTGAGCGTCGACTTGCGGGGAGGATACACCAGTCGCGACTTGCGTGGTGTCTTGGTTGGGGCAACAGCCTCAGCGTCAGGGTTGGTCATTGCCTCGATCGCTGCGGTTTCGTCTTCCGATAAGTGGTAAGACGAGGGGACCTTAAGGCCCGGGTTGTGAAAGAAGAGGCTTGGGCTGATAAAGACATCGAACATGTCAACCGGAGATTGAAAGAATGCCGGTAGACGTTGCTGGAGGTAGTGCATGTAGGTACCCTCCGGAGGTCTGTAGTATGTGCTTATACCCTTGGCCCGTTTGCTAGGTCGATTGGCTGGGTGGTCGGGGAAGAACATGGTCCAGTTGTAGATGCCATTGTATGACACAAGACCTCGAACAGCAAAGGGCTCGTGCGGTCGTGTCTCCGTTAAAGCTAGAGACGAGGCAAGACTTGCACCCAGGTGAGATCCATAGACGTAGATGTCGCGCCTTTTAATGCCCTCAGGTGCTAAGTTCTCCACCAGCCAGGAGTAGGCAAATCCAACATCGTGGACAGGCGTTGGCCAGAGGACATCAGTTGAAGGTACCTCGGTCAAATCAAACGGACTCCATCGATAGTTGATGGTGGCAAGTGGCTTGCCCTGAAGGAATTTGGGTATCGAAGCAGGGCGGCTATTACTTGAAGGGAAAGATGGCAGTTGAATGAAAAGAGGGGAGTTTGGAGGATGCTCGGCAATATTCATGAGGCTATTCAAGATTCGTTAGGCATTCCATGGTGAATAATATGGGGAGTGGCTTACTCAATGCTCACATGGCCCGCTGAGCCGCATCGTACACTAACACGCTCATGGTTCCGAGAGCTATATAGTCTATGTGAAGGTTTGAAGAGATGGTTGATGAGTCGACTACGTCTGGCGTGACGAAAGGCTTGAGAGTGAAGGCATCCTTGCATGCTGTTATCGCATAACCGATGCGAAAACACACGCGACTACGCGTGTCTTTATTAAGCTACACGAAGAGGAATTAGTCAAAGCTAAGGGAAATGCTCAGTGAAAATGGCTTACACTCTCTATGAGAAAATGAGTTCAAATGACGCGTAGGATAGGTCCAGACCTGTTTCGGATATTCACAAACCCACGATATATGGCTCAATATGGAAATAGAGATTACATCAATACAAGGAACGAGAAAGTGGAAATATCTCGCAGGTATTGAAAAAGCACTGTAGACTTCGTAAGTCAGGGGTCAGTTCGTGAGAAACAACAAAAGACTTGCGAAGTGGAACAGGAAGCGGGTGCAGTGCAACTATTGATGTCATTGGTCAGGCTATGACACCCCGCAAATACAGCTCCTGGGATGAAGAACTAGGTTTAGAGAAGTCAAGTGAACTAAACTGAAAAGATTAATTAGATATTCGAGTTTTTGCAATGGGAATGATCAAGATCAGATGCCGCCCTTTCCTAGATCCTGCCGATCCCCTTTGGTCGAGCCGCTGTATCCGCCAGTTACAAGTACTTTGCTAGCCAACCTTGAATACCTACCTAATGAATGACCTCCCTCCAGTAAAGTTAGCGCCAATTGACCACTAAAGATCTGGCCATGTTTAGCTCGTGATCAAAACCCGTTTTCTACTCGACGTCATGTTCCCATGCCAAGGAATTTCCCCGATCTACCTTACCTACCTACAGATCTAAACGGTAAAAGGTTGTTATGGACCCTGAACAACCCCATCTTTCAACTTTGCCAAGACAACATAGTCCAGTTGCTTTTACTTCTGACTTACACAAAGATCGTCTTGTAAACAACTACTGTCGGCTCTCGCATTCCCCTCAAGGAAATGATCCTGGTTCATCCTCTTTGTACATGACCTCTTGGCCATCTCGGCTCCCCGTAAATCCTCATGGACGACGGTGATCTAGGCGATAATATCCAGCAGGAGACCGAAGTTATCGAAGAATCGGTCTCTTACGAGAGACGCATAGAGAACGATGATGCTCACCTCGCACCAAAGTAAGATCCCTTGATACTACTGGCCCTCTTCATTCTCCTACCTCGTACAGTTCTAACGTCTTCTCCAGCCGCTGGTGGTTTGCCTCCTCGGCATTCCCCATGATTGCCGGTACTCTTGGTCCTGTCGCCTCAGCCTTCAGTATATGTGCCCTAGTCAGGCCATGGAGACAACACTTCATCCCAGGTGAAAACATCAAGAAGGCAGCCTTCATTGACGATCCAGTATGGCTCACTACCATCAACGCTATACAGCTCGCCATGGCCATCATCTCAAACGTCTTTCTCCTACTAAACATGACACGACGCGTCCGCTTCACAATTGCTCAGCCCATCACTATCATCGGCTGGTACATCTCGGCCATTCTACTCATCGCTCTCCTCGCTACAGCCTCAGGGCCTCTCTACGATGGCTTTGGACATGCTTCTGTAGAGCTCATATGGTCCCAGGCTTTTTACTACGGCATGTGGGCTGCCATCCTCTACTTTGTCGATGCCTCTCTCATGCTTGTTACGTTCTATGGGGCCTGGACTGGCCACTATAGTAAAGACTTCAACCTCACACCCAGCCAGCGAACTCTCATGCTGCAGACCATCATGTTCCTAATGTATCTATTGCTCGGCGCCCTCGTATTCTCCAACATAGAGGGCTGGAACTACCTCGACGCCGTTTATTGGGCGGACGTAACCCTATTCACAGTTGGTTTTGGTGATTTCACAGCATCCACCACTCTTGGCCGTGCTCTCATGATGCCATACGCCTTGGTCGGCGTCATCAGCTTGGGTTTGGTCATTGGTTCCATCCGCAGTCTTGTCCTCGAGCGAGGTAAACGACAAGTCGACGCCCGCATGGAGGAGAAGAAGCGTAGACGTCTGGTCCGCAGCATGACCAAGAAAGGTGACGACGACATGCTCGAACCCATCCGTGAGCCGCACCGACAAGACTCTGGGCTCTCTCAGGGTTCACGGTCAAACAAGCAACTACCAGCGACAGAGTACGAGCGTCGCAAGGCAGAGTTTGATCTTATGCGCAAGATTCAAGCTCAGACATCGTCTCGTCGTCGCTGGGTGGCTATGGCTATATCCACAGGCTCATGGCTCATCCTGTGGCTCCTGGGCGCCTATATCTTTGTCAAATGTGAAGAAAACTACCAAGGATGGGAGTACTTTGATGGCTTCTACTTTTGCTTCGTCAGTCTCACAACTATTGGATATGGCGATAAGACTCCCCTCTCCAACGCCGGCAAATCCTTCTTCGTCTTTTGGTCTCTACTTGCATTGCCTACCATGACGGTCCTTATCTCCAACGCTGGAGATACAGTGGTAAAGATTATACGTGACGGCACGCTACGGCTCGGAAATGTCACTATCCTCCCCGGAGAAGGGAACTTTTCCAGTGATCTCAAGTATATCATCAACAAATGCACACTTGGCATAGTATTTTCAAATCATTCGGAACCACCTGCGCCCCAAAGCTTTAAGAAGCAAGATTCAACTCTTAGCGACAAGACCGTGAACACCGTGGCCAAAACGGAGGAGGAAACTATCGACGAACATACGCGTGGACGATCTCGACATTCCGAAACTGATCGAAACGATTCATCTGTTCGACGACCAGGCCAAAACCGCGCCGACTCAACCTTTACAGCTCGGGTCCGCCGCTCCCTCTCCCGTCTTCGAGATGCCCATGAGGAATTACCTACAGGAACGAACTTCCACTTCCTCCTCATCTCCGAGATTCAAGTGCTCACGAACCACCTCAAATCCCACCAACCTCACAAATACTCCTTCGAGCAGTGGGCCTGGTATCTCAAGCTCATCGGCGAAGACGAAGGCAGTGCTGAAACGCATCGTAAAGCCCAACCCAGGAGCAGACATCACCATCATCATCATCACAACCGCCACCGAGGGACTCATGACTCTCCTGCAGGAAATAGTGATAAGAGCACCGACTCAGATACCGTCACGGCTTGGTCGTGGGTTGGTAACCGTAGCCCGCTCATGGGAAGTAAGGAAGAGACAGAGTGGATTCTCGAAAGGCTCACAGAGCGACTTCGCGATTCTTTAGCTGCTGAAGGGAGGAAGCAGGTTACGGCCGATGCGAGGAAAGCTCTTGGAGCAGACCGTCGACGATCACCGGATGATGTCTATCATAGGAAACATGAGAAGGGGGGTGAGGTTTGATACCCTGAATTTATATCTTGCATTTGTTTCGCCATTTGATACACGGCGCTTATAATTCATGCCATTTTGCACATGTATATACATTCAAGTTCACTGTAACCGAGGACTGTAGTTACAGTCAATCCATTATTGCTGTATTCCTTCCTCTTGTTCCTGAGGTTTATAGTTACAAGTCTCTAACCCTTTTGCTGTCCCTTTTTCATACATGAGTTTTCGTTCATCATCAAGAGTACCAGTACCGCCTACTCCATAGACATCGTACATTTGCGGTGGGCAATGAACACCTAAGCCGCCAATTCCAAAAACACCATGTTGTTACAAAGTTGTGTACCGTTCACAGCTGTGTCTCAATTGTTGCCTCCGAGAACAAGTCGTCTGTTGCGTCGAATCACCTGGTTCAATCCCTTCTCCAACTTCTCCGTCTCACGTCGAGCAGTCGCAAGGGCACCCTCAGCATCCTCAACGCTCATCAGGGGCATGCCACCAACACCCATGCCAAAGTTCTTTCCACGCTCTTCGTTGGACATGCCAGCAGAACTAAAGTCCTGCATCGCTCGGGCTCCATCGGGAGGGCTATAAATGCCCACTCCGGCGGCGGCATCAGGACCATAGAAGTAAGGTGCGAGAGAGTTAAGGCTCGCAGCAGCCGCATCCTTAGTGGGCGATGCACCCTTAGGGAATCCCATGTTGGTAGCACCCAAGTTAAGGCGCGGGAGAACATACTGGTTGATGTAACTAAGCGCGTCCTCTCGCTGAAGCTTTCCAATGGGATCCTGGGATTGAAGCTGAGCCGTGGCAGGGAAGATGTTGGGGCGTCCGTTTGGTACAGCTCTGCCCTTAATCAGAGAGAATGCACCACTTCCAGGCTGGTGTCGAGGAGCGATGAAGGATCCGGGGTTCTCTGCCGTGCCCGCAATTGCGGCTTGGAGTTCAAGAAAGGCATCCTCTTCCTCCGGGTTCAGACCTCGGATGCAGTCACCGTTGGGGGTGATGAGCATACGGCTACCGTCAACGTGGAACTGTTTCCGGACAGGCTTGCCTGCGCGCAATGCTGCGAGATCCTCGTCTTGGATTTCCCCACACTTACATGAGCAATCCTTGCAATGCTCGGCCTTGTTGGCGTTGTTGCTGGCAGAACTGTAGTCGGTACGCGATGAGCCGCCAGTGATGGGCTTGAGTAGTTGCAACTTATCCACACTCGATGCCCACAGAGCATTCTTAATTTCAGTGAAGACCGAGGCCGGGCCAGGCTGTGGCTTTTCTGGGGGCTCAGAAGTCTCAGGAGTAGGCTCCTTAGGAGGCGATGGAGGTGGGGGAGTTGGTTCGGTCTCGAACTCCTTTGCTTTGCCCTTGGACTTGGCTGCCTTCTTTTGAGTAGTCTTGCTCTTGACAGTCTTCTCTTCTGGCTCTGGTTCCGGCTCCTTAGCTGGCTCTGGCTGAGATGGCTCAGGAGTGGGAGGCTCGGTCTTGACAGGCTCCAGGGCAGGGGTTTCAGCACGAGACTGGGGTGTCTTGGCAGGCTTTTCCTTCTTCTGCTTCTTCTTCCGCCCCAGGACTGGAGCGTGTACCTCTGGCTCCGCCACGGGGGCTTCGGCAATTGCCTTGGTTTCCTGCTTCAGGACGTCTTTGCGCTGTTTTCGTTGCTGGCTCTTTGTGGTGGTTCTTACCGCAGCAGATCCAATTCTGCTAGGCGGTGGAGAGCTTGCGCGGGAATGAGTTACAGAGGCAGACACCACAGAGGCATTGTCGCTAACATTCTCGCTGGCGGGTGTATCCGGCCTGTAACTAGCAGACATGGCCCGCGAGGTGCCCGACAGAGCAATAGAGGCCATGGTCAAGGCAGGGGAAGTGGGGGGTGGTGCCTCTGTCTTGGGAGTCGCTACGACCCGCAATGTCTTGGGTGCTGTTCGGGTAACGGGAGACGAAATAGCAGCAGACGAAGGTGTGGGCAATGGAGGGAAAGCAGCTGAGGGTTCTGTCGTGGACTTCTCAGTTGTCGCGGATGACTCGCCAGGCTTGGGGGTAGCGGTCTTTGCAACTTGAGTGTTGATAACAATCGACTTCTTCTCCTTCTCTGTGGTTTTAGTCGACTGGACAGGCTTCGCCTCTTGAACCTTGGTGTCTGGGCTCGTAATCTCTTGGCTGGGTCCTGCTTTTGCCATCATCTTGTCGACAATCTTCTCAGCTTGCCGCTTGGCCCTCGTAGTCTTTGGAGTTGGTGTAGCAGGCCGACTCTTATTCTTCAGTGCGTCCAAGGCCGGGAAGTCCTCGTCCTGCAAGGGACCTCCCTTGGTCTGCCTAGGCTGCGCCTGAGCCGTGATCTCTCGCGACAGACCACTCTCAGTGGCAAGAGACTTGATGCTCTTCTTCGCTTCCGAGACAGGCGTTGCTGGCTTTGGCTTCCTGGGCGACTGATCCGGGGTCGAAGCACCCTGTGACAGTCCGGGAGGTGGCATCCTAGGCAACGCAGGGACAACATTGCCGAATCTCGAATGACCATGAGTAGAGGGAGGTCTCGATATGTTGGCTGGAAGACCAGGGGGGAGCGCCAAGCCGGGCGGCACAGACTGGCGACCTTCTAAATCGACTGAGGTAATGATAGGGTCGTCAGAAACCAACGCATCGACAGAGTTCGTAGCCTCGTCCAGAGACGGGAGCTCATCATCTGAACGACTGTTAGCATAACGCTCAATCACTCGCGATGAATGCAACAAAAGCAAAACACAAGGCTACACTACGACACCACCACCCCATTTATATACAAGACTTTGGGGACAGGGTCATGCTACGGCGACCACCATCGTCTTCCACGGGGGGCAACGAGAATAACGGGCGATTTGGAGAGAATAGAGGGTATTGCTATTTCTGACCAAGATAACCGCCAAACCTAGGCGGATGAATTCGACATTGTTAACATACATAGGGGGTTTGTGGAAGACGATGATGGCTTGCCTGACGTGAACCCCCATGTGCGGTCATTGAAAGACCTGCAAAAGTCGGAATGCAGAGGCTTGAGATATTCTCGAGCCGTCCTCCGTTTTCCCCAAAGAACAAAGATGACGCCTGATGCAAAGCTGACCTCCTTGAGCAGCGTTGATCTCGCAAATGCCTGCTGAATCAAGATGTGCTTGTGACTCGTATCCCCCCGAGGAAGTTAAAAGGCGACTTTTTGGCCGATTTCCCTGATTTGCCGAAGAACGCCCTCCCTTGTGCATAAAGAAAAAGCCAAGATCGATGAGAGGTTGCCAAGCATCCAGCCTCCCAATCTGTAACAACTCCAAAAAGAAAAAGAACAAAACTACCACCTCCCGTAACCGGCGTTATACATCATGTTGTGATTGTACCCACCTTGGCTCTGACCACCAAACAAGCCCTGTCCGACTCCGGCGCTGCCTTGAGACTGGTGCTGCATTCGCGCCTGCAAGATACTCGGGTCTGCAAGATCCACTAAGCCACTCCCCCCCGAGGAGGAAGTGTTAGCATGCCTGTGCTTCTTCCCCTTCTTCTTCTGCTTAGAGCCCATGTCTTGATATGCTCCAGGTGTATTACCATAGAGCGACGGCAGGAGCCCGGAAGCAGGAGCTGGGGTGGAGGTAGAGGATGGTGGGTACTGGTTTGAGAAAGAAGAAATCATAAACTCACGCTTTCCTGCATCATGGGCCTGGTTATTGCCAGCCCGGCTACGGCCGATCAAGCTTTGAAGAAGCTCGTTTGAGTTATCCTTTGGCGCACCGCCAAACCCTTGTCCACCGAACTGACCAAACATGCTGGGAGGAGTGCCAGTTGATTTGAGACCGGGCGGGGGCCCAGGCATAGAAGCACCATAGAATTGGTTGTTACCCTGAGACTGGAAGGTATTGGGCATCATGGAAGACTGCTGAGCCATGATACGCGGGTTGGCGGCGACTTTCACGTTGGTGGCAGAGCTGGGGTTATCATTGGCGAAACTGAACCTCGACGACTGGCGGTTGTGGCCTTGACCTTGGCTCTGGCTCTGGTTCTGAAAAGCATTGCTTTGGTTTGAAATACCAGGAGGGGCATCACCGAATCCGCTCTGAGATCGAAGGAACAGCTGCTGAGGTGTCATAGACCGCGATCCAGGGTTACCCGAGTTCTGGCCAAAAGGCGATGCTGCGGTGAGGGCAGGTCCAAATAGACCGTCAGTAGAGAGTCGTTGAATAGGAGGCTGGGCGCTGGGACGACGGTCGAAACCTCTGTTATCGGCAGTCGTGTCTCGATCCTCCGGTTCGCCTCCTAGAGCAAGGCTACCGCCTGTCTCTGGTTCTCCTTCAGAAGGCTCGCGAGCTTCGGTATGCTCTTCCTGTTCGCCGCTAATGCGTGAGTCCTCTTCCTCTCGCATAGCCCTGCGCTTTTCGCCGCCACGAGGATCAAACATGGGTGGACCTAGATCTGCCCCAGCCTCAGGAAAGATAGGCCAGGGACAGTTTTGCAGTGCCTTAAGAATCTCCCGAAGTCTGCTCTCAGGGATCCCTTTGAGTGGTGCAGAGGGTTCGGGTTCCTCTTGCTTTGTCTGGGAAGTTGAAGGACCAGCCACGGGTTCTTCTTCCTCCTGCTCCTCTTCCTCCTCTTCCTCTTCCTCTTCTTCTTCTTCCTCCTCCTCGACTGCTTCCTCTGGGACAGGCTCGGCGGTTACAGGCTGAGCTGTTGAAATAGCAGGGCTGGACGCAGCACCACTAGTAGCAAGACTGCCTCTGCGACTTCGCTGAGGATTACGTGCCCAGTTAGCTGAAGATGGCAATGCTGACCCGTCCGCACCATTCTCAGACCCCTCTTTACTAATGGAGCGTGTCATCGGATGGGATACAACGGGCGGTGGCGTAGGTTGAGGAGCTTGCTGTCGGGAAGCAGACCGCGAGCCACCCCCGGGAAGAGGCCGCTGAGAAGCAATGCTGTTCATCGATGACAAGTCTTGGCGCGAGTAGCTATCCTCCTCGTCACCCTGCTCATGCAAGAACATGCATCCAGGGTTGCCACACTTCTCGTTCTTCAACCAGGCTGAACAGTATTTCGTCGTGCCGTGCTGTGCCTTGAGGACTCGGTCTCCGTTCTGCGATCCATGGACAGCCTGGATGCAACGCGTCGCTTCTTCTGGACGTTCGAAGGTGACGTAGATGCCGAGGGACTGGTGTTGGCCATCCGAGCTCTTTCGGTTACTAATCGAAATCTTTTGGATGTTGCCGTACTGGCCGAAGAACTCGGGCTTTCGCAGCGTCTTTAGTAGCTCGTCTTCCCTAACGGTCGGAGCCAGGCCTGTGATGTAGACCAAGTTCTTTTGCACGACGCGGACACCGATGAGATTCTTACGGTTCTCCTTCTCGGCTTCGCGTTTCTGATACTCTTTCTGTCGTTGATCGAGAGCTCGCTTCTTTTGGTTCTTTTGAATGTTGGCCCGGAACTCGGCGACTCTGAGGGGTTCGTCAGCATAGCACCGTGGCAAAAGTGGGAGACATCATACTCTTCCTGCGTGACCACTTTCCACTGTATCGTCTTTTCGTCGTAAGGTCGTCGACATGCGGGACATAAGCCGTTCATATTATTCTTGATGTTGTTAAAGCAGAACTGGCACACCTGTGGTTCAAAGGTTAGTCAAAACGTGGCCGAAAGGCCAGCCACAGCCGACAAGATGGATGGTATGGTCGCACCTGATATCCACAGGGGCATGGTCGAAAGTTCCGGTCTGAGAGATCGAACTCTTCGATGCAAAGAGGACTGTCAATACATTAGCTTTGGGTACCAAACTTTACCCAAGGAGCAGAGCGCTGCGAGCACTACCCCAGGCGGGCGGTGTAGCATACCAGGTGTCCTCCTCTTCTTCTATGAATGAGTCCTGGGGCGCCATGATGATAGCGTGTGATTAAGTATCGAAAGATAGGAAGTAGAAAGGTTCAAAATGCGATGGGTTGAAATGGGAATGTGAGTACAAGAAGAGGAACGGTGTTTGGTATGCATCAAGGCTGCGGGAGTGAAAGATGGAAATGAGGCTAATCCCCTTTTGGTTAGACAACAGCACAAAATCACGTGCTGAGATCTCCGTCATCGAAGCTCAAAGGGGAGGAAGGCATAATAGGCGAGTACCTCTTTTTGCAGGATCGATAGCGGCTAGTCAAAGTAGAGGTCTATCGCCGGTAGAACAACGGAAATTCTTATTCACTGTTCTGCCACTAAGATTCTTGAGCCAATGCTTGCAGCATCATTACCAACACCATAAGGTATTTCGTCTCGACGACCTCTCCCATCGTCAATTGGCCTTGAATCGTCACACAACCGGCCATGGCGACCAGTATCTCCCGAAGCAGGGCTTTGGCCTCAGCTCTACGACCCGCGAAGCCCTCCGTCCAGGTCCGAAACGACCAAGCAATCCGGTGCTTGTCCAGCTCGGCTCGTCAATATGTCGCAATGCCGAAGGAGTCGCCCAACCTGCGAAAGGCCCCTCGAGATCACGCCGGCGTCCTCAAGGCTCCGATTGTCAACCCTGCCGACAAGTACCAGAGCAAGTCCGACAACATGCACCGCTACGGTGCCTGGCTGATGGGCTCTCTTCCCAAGTACATTCAGCAGTTCTCCGTCTGGAAGGATGAACTCACCATCTACATTTCGCCCTCGGGCGTTTACCCTGTCTTCAGCTTCCTGAAGTGTTAGTAACGCGTCAATTGACTACCAGACACTTGCTAAACCTTGACAGACAACACTGCTGCCGAGTTCACCCAGGTTAGCACCGTCACTGCTGCCGACTACCCCACGCGCGAGAACCGTTTCGAAATCGTCTACAACCTTCTCTCGGTCCGTCACAACTCCCGAATCCGTGTCAAGACGTACGCAGATGAGGCATCCCCTGTTCCCAGTATCACCGGACTCTTTGACGGTGCCAACTGGTACGAGCGAGAGGTGTACGACTTGTACGGTGTCTTCTTTGCCGGTCACCCCGATCTCCGACGAATCATGACCGACTACGGTTTCGAGGGTCACCCTCTGCGCAAGGATTTCCCCTTGACTGGTTACACCGAGATCCGATACGACGAGGAGAAGAAGCGTATCGTCACCGAGCCTCTTGAGCTCACCCAGGCCTTCCGTAACTTTGAGGGTGGTTCCAGCGCTTGGGAACCTGTCGGAGCCGGACAGGACCGCACACCCGAGTCTTTCAAGCTGCCGACGCCTAAGCCTGAGGAGAAGAAGGAGGAGCCGAAGAAATAAAAGGGTTCACCCCAAGCTGTACAAGATGTCATTTGTTAGAAATATTACCTGGTTTCGCATCCGGCTATCCGCCCATGCCTCTGTCGTCATTAAAAGTGTCAACAACTCAGATACGCTAACTTAACATCGCACAATGCGTGAACACGGGGATGCACACCATCCTGGCTTACCTGGCTAAGAGTGCCGAGGAATGTGTAAGCTAACAGCGTTACATGTGGTCCGAGAACCCGTCTGTACCTTTGTGCGGGCAAGGAATTGATTGGTACTACATTAGGAAGCGAAGCTGACAATCATAGACTGATTTGCCATTACGTCCGCCGAGGAAGCACAACATGTCAGCTTTCATCATATTTTACGCGGGCATTAGATAGATTTTGTATGCTACCCCTCTTATTCAGCTTTATTGAAGTATAAGTTATATACCTCCGGCTTCCGCCCTACTCAATTGTCTTTCCTCTATATCATTCTGAATCAATCCTTTATTTCATTTTCATTCTATCCTGGTTCATGTTCTCGCTTACGTTGCAAAGTCGGAACCAATTATTATACCTTAATCCATCTTACTCAGATCATGGCGAGCAGTCAGACCAGCAGTCTTTTTAAGAACAGACGAAGCTCGTCAACAGCGTCCAACGAGAGTACTCTAAGCAACCACGAAATCGAGTACTTAGCTCTGAGAGATAAAAATCTGAGCTACGAGGACGACGCTGATTTTCACACCTTTATCGATGCGCTGGATCGCGTCGACTCTCTCGTCACAGAGCAAATTCCTCGAGCAAGCAGAAGAGAGTCAATGAGTCGCATTTTGAGCGGGCTCAAGCTACGCCGAGAAAGCACATCAGGATCGACATCAGGGCTAAAGTGAATCAAACGCCATGGGCAATTGGCATGGTCTTGGCCCGTCATGACCGTTACAGCCATCTGGTAATGGGCTTGGAATTGTGTACGACGAACCGAACTTTATACCAAGGAGAGGAGCTGGAATTCCTGTACAAAGAATGAATTGAATGACAAGGGACAAAGACGTTCACCAGACATGTAGCACAAGATTTATACGCGGCTGTCATTTGTGACCGTTCACGGGATGTTGGCCTACCCGTTCGTTAGACTTGGCCGATAAGCCAAAACTTTATACTTACACGCAATACAACATTCCTTAGCATGCCAACAATAACGCTATGATGAACTGTCAAGGAAATGGATCGACGGTTTTAAGATTTCGTAGCCTGACAGCTGGTAAGCTAAACAAAAAAGTAAAAAGACGTTGATGACGAATGCTCAACAGTTTCACCCGGTCCATGGTTCTCAACCAACGATGTGCATCCATCCATCATGGTGAAGCAAAAGGGCACAAAGAAGAAATCACAAAAAACAAACATACAACACCAGGCATTCGCCGGTCGTCACCGACCCGACTACTACTCTAGCGCTTCGCAGCTTGACTCTGGGGGAGCAGACGGGACCCCGTATTCTCTGCGAGCTTTGGTCGTATGTGAAAGAACGTGAAGCATAGTCGCATGATAGACGCCGAGGCTGAGTAGTGAAGATCTACGCCAGATGCATCCGCCAACACCAAAGGTCTTGTTGCTACGCTGGTTCAACTCATGGTGTAAGTGAAAGGCTAAAAGAGTGCACGGAAAGACAGGTTGCCGAAGAGTAATTCCTGGATTGGCTGCAAGGCGGCTTCGCATTAGGTTTATCCACGTTCAGTAATACTCCTGACGTCGTGTTCCAGCAGTTCTAGCTCTATTAAGTCATATCCTACAGCTTCGTGCCTCATGCCCTACTGCATGCTCCTGATTACCATCAACACAAGGTCCCATGAATTAAAGAACCATGAACAACGTGACCAGCACCTCAGGCAACTTTCTCCGAACATGATGAGCTCCGTTCTCCTCCCTGGTCAGGCAATCCCTTTCTTCTTCAAATATAAACGCTTATCCCAGTGCTCCAACGACAGAAAACTCCACCAAATAGTGTTGCAAAGATAAACAGCGGACGAAGAGGAAAATCAAGAAGCGCCTCATACAAGACTGCATCCACGCCAGACTCGTACCGACACCTTCCTCCAAAAGACAAAATGAAATGTATCTTTGCAAGCCTGTTACGCCCTCGTGCGCTCGTCTTCCGGAACTCCGTCATATGCTAGGGCTGATTGAAAACGCTGCACGCTGCCATAGGCACTTGCCTCGGCAGCTAATGATGGTAGTAATGATAAAAAATTAACATATATAAGGATGAGCTCTGCGGCCGAGTCTTCCACAACTACTCGGACTGTTACCACATGTCCTCCCGCCCATCGTGTCGACGATCGTCTCCGGAATCATGGTACTGGTGGTAGTATTCCTTGGCTCCCGGACCGTACCCTTCGGAGTCTTCATAGCCATAGTCTTGATGTTGATCGGTTCCGTGCTCATCCTCATAGATCTGAGCATCATCAACATAATCAACTTCTCCGCTACCAGACTCGCCGTATTGCACCGCGGCCTACAATTCAGATTAGTAAAGACATACATGGTAAGGACTCAATTAACACTTACCCGATGATAATCGAAGTTATATTGGTCCATGGCTTCCTGGGCATCCTGCTCTTCCTGCATCTGCTGTTGAGCCAGGTATTCCTGCTCCTGTTGCTTCCGTCGAGCTTCCTCCTCCAACCGTTTTTGTTGAGGCGAGATGGGCACGTTCATTTGAGGGTGCATCGCTTGCACAATAGCCAGGTAGCTGTACATGAAGTTGCTCAGCAGGACTTGACTGAGCAGGGGCCGGCGGGGGTTGGCCAGCTTGATGTGAGCCATCCGATAGATTGCCCTCTCCTCAAGAAGAGGGAACCTTGACCAATGATAGTCCACATCAGGGACCAGGGGCTTATATACTGGCTCTTCGGGGACTTTCAGGTGCTGAGTCTTCTTCGAGTTCCTCTCTTTCTCTTCCTTCTTCTTGCTCCCGCCAAAAATGGATGAGAAGATACTACCATCTTTGTCCCTCTTGGAATCGCTCTTGCGGTGGCTCTCCTTCTTTCGCTCCTCCTGCAGTTTGCTTTCCACGTTGTCACGATCGAGAACAAGGCTCTCACGACCTTTAGGGGCGTTTTTGTCAATCGATGTCTGTATGACATCCAGTCGCGCATTATCTTGGCCTCTGTCACCCAGCGACTTAGTCTTGGACCTTTTGCTTTCTTCCTTCTTCTTATCTTTGTCATCACTTGTACTCTTAAACCACTTCCAGGCGCTTCCAGAAGACTTGGTAGAGCTAGAATCATCATCCCGGTCCTTCTTGGACTTCTTTTCTGGCTTTCGATCCTCTTGATTTAATGTCGGTATAAACGTAAGGCTATCCGTCCGAACTGCGCCACCGCCGGGCAGGGGTGAAGGGTTCGCAGCAAGATTATCACTTAAAGATTGGCTTTGAGGATATGAAGATCGAGAGGTATACTGTTGCGGTGCAGATTGAGACACAGCTTGGCGAGGACCACTTTGTCGACTGGAGCGATGGGGCTCTTCTTCTATCGGGGGTTCAGGTTCAGAAACTCTTTGGGATACAGGCTGAGTCTTGTTGCTCTGAGAAGATGATCTTTTGGGGAATTGTTGTGATTGTTGGTCCCGAGTTTCCTGGTAAGTCGAGGTCTCGATTGTTGGGAGACTCGATGATGATCGGATGGCTAGCTGGTCTTGAAAGGTGTCTGTAGGTTTGGCCTCGTTATCATTGATGTCCTGCGTGGCTTCATCGTAGGGATCAAAATCTCCCAAAGACTCCTGAGAGAATTTGTGGGAACGCTTGACTGTGCGGTTTTGGCTCGAGTAGTTATCTGATATAGGTTCAGACTGCACGCGTGTAAGGCCATGACCCTTAGGTGCTTCCAAAGGAGAGAAAGCCGAGTCCTCGCTTGGCTGTTGCCGGTGTCCTGACCGTCGAGCAAGTGGTCCCGTGCGTAGACTACCACCCTTGCGATATGTTGTTCGAGTTGACCTGCGAAGGCCCATTCCTGGAGCGGCCGGGAGAATCGGCATGTCGTCTGCACTACTCTCAGGGCCAGTGGGCGTGACTTGAGATTCCTGTGCAAATTTCTGGACGGCCTTTGTGGGATCCTTGACAAGTTCTTCCAGACTGAGTTCATGGCTGTGGCCTCGTGAACGTTTTCGGTCCAATCGCTCGGCACCATCGATGTAACCAACCGCACCGCGCTCCCCTGAGGGGTCAATTTGGCGAGATAGCATCGATTTCTTCCGCCTTAGCCCTCCAGATCCAGAATCGCTTTCGCTAATATCGGAGTCGGCAGAGAGGAACGAATCCCCAGACCTTCGTCTTATGGAATGAACCCTGTTCTCCAAGAACGACTTGAACTCGCCGGGAGCGAGCTCTGGGTGCACCCTCGCAGGGACCCAAAGCAGCCTCGAAGGATCATTCTCGTCGTCGTCACCGCTCGGTGCTATCGCTGGCATGGCCATCAAAGACATGGGTGGCATATCCGGATCCTTATTATTTCCAACGTCCATCGACAACCGCCTCAACGCTTGTAAATTACTCAGTTCCTGTGCGATGTCGTTCGGATTATCGATATTGGTAAGAGGGAATTGCGACCCCGACGGATCGGCTTGGACATCGCGAAGTGAAAGCGTAGGAGATAAAGGTGATTTTGGTGCTTGTTCAAAAGAGTTACTCCGCTGTGTCGGTGAAAGCGGCTGAGGTCTTTTAACCGGATCACCGTTAACGGGTGAGGTTTCGACGGCGGACGATTCGGAATCGGATCGCTTGAGTCCTCTCCGTGTGTCGACAGATAAGAATCGATCATCCGGCGGCGGTCGAGGAAGCGATTCCTGGTACGGTGTTGGACCTCCTATGAAACTCAGCGGTCGGTTGACACTCAGTGGCCGACCACCTTCAGATCCCGAGTCGTCTTCATCGCCATATAGTGTGCCAATAGCCTCGGTAACATGATGGCTAGGATCGGAAATGGAGAGTTGACTGGAATGGCCGCGTCTGCTGGCAAAACTGCCGCCAACATCGCCGCGGGGTCGAGATGAGGTCTGTAGACGAACAACAAACGATGATCAGCATGGGTGGCGATGACTTGAGAAAGCACGAACGAAAGAAAACAGGACAACCCGAATTCACCAGAGCCCGAAAATTCGAGCAGTCTGGGGATTCATTGCAGAAAACAGACGTTTATTAAATGTGAATGGTTGAGACGTACCATCATCGACGGTTGGGTGGGCCTCAACGGAGGCTTGCACGCCCACGATTGCCTGTACGGTTTCCTGACTTGTCTATCAAATCGATGCTAGATCTTGATTCTGTATTATCATGGGCCTTGGTGCACCACGGTACGAGCGGCGCAACAGAGTAGAATGTCGGTAACTCGAGAATGAGAGGTTTGGTCACCTCCTGAGACGGTGTTCTCGTCAAGTCTGTTGTCGCATGGGGAGAAGATCAGGACGAGCCGCTGATCTGGATACCGTAGGTCAAGAAATCCCCAAGCGTCGAGGCGATGGGCTGATAGAGCCTATTTGAGTCGTTTCGTATGGCGTGATCGTCGAGAAACTGGTAGGAGGTTACAGCTGTTCTTTGGTATAGACAAAGACTCAATCAAGGGAGACAGTAGAGATTGGTTCGTCGAAGACCCAAGGCGAGAGATACAAGTCGGGTAGCCCTGGTAAGGGTAGGTACCGCAATCAAAGGGTGACGGTACTTCTGACCGGGGCATGAGACAGCCATATCACGTGTCCGGGCGGTTCCAGCGGGTCGCCAGCGCGCTATTCCACTGTATTACAGCGCTATCTGGCACTAAAGATGGCGCCCGTCGGAGTAGTTCAATGACTGGCTGGAGGTGAGGTGAATTAGACCTCCGGCATCAGCTAGGAGAGTACCTTGAGATCTAAGTTTCTAATAATATAATTTTGCTGCTCAGTTGGGTTTTCCATCATTCGCGAGTATATGTCTGTAGGTGACTTGATCATGTGTCAAATTCCTAGTTCAGGTAGTCAACCTTTAGCGATTAAGCCTGGCTGAGTTTCTAACTGGTTGAATGTCTGTGCTGGGCTGGTTAATGTCCCTTGAATCCCTCGAATCACAACCATCCCATAGTACTGGGTACCTAAAAAGGAAGAACCCTGAAAAAGGGTCCATGCCTAGGTAGGTACTGTACCCAGAATAAAAATGACAAACAACCTGGGTTCATTGAGTCGTACGCTAGACATGAATGCTTCCCGGCGTTCGAAGTTAACTTACGCGGATATCGCATGTATTGGTATATATGCGGGTAGAGTGAATAACCCATGGCCTAGGCGGCTATCAACTAAACTTGAATATCGCATGGCGGCTAGGATTCCGGAAGGTGGTGGCCATGGTAACAGAAGCGTAGTCTTGTTGATATGTGATGGAATGTCTCTCATTAAGGTATGCTTGAGCGCTCCAAAGGACACAACCCTCATCAAATGACACAATGGAGTCTTGCCTATTCTCTCTGGTTGGGCTTCACGTAATAGGGTCCTGATATAAGCTATAATTATACATTAGTGAAACAAGGCCGCACAGCTCATCACACGACCATTGAGCTTGACGACCTGACAAACATGGCCTTCTCAGGTTGGGTTTGTCCTTTGTTTTCAGAATTTGTGACATTCGCGAGAGTGAAACATGTATTAGAATACGAAAACACAGTCATCATCCTGCCCTTCCATCTATAGCATATTCTACGGACCATCTACCAGGTGACGGGCGATGTGAGAGGCCATGATCATATCCGACAAAGCTAGAACACATCTGGCTTTTGTTTCTATCGTCTTGTTTTCAGACGCTCTTTCTAAGTTAAACTTAATCTGAGATAATTCTTCATTGTGTATGTGAGCCTGTTAGTATCCGATATTGAAGTGGTATTTATGAGCGCATGATCCCAAGTGATCCTTGTCTCAGATCAGTGGTGTACCTAACATGGAAGCTACGATACCCTGAGCCAAGATCAGCCCCATGCCTCTTCAGAACACAGAAACGATGTTTTGTGTCTTCTTTTGCTTTTCTTTTATACTTTGCTACTAGCACATTTTAAATCGCTGCAGTATGTGTTGGCTCTTTATATTCATGAAAATATACATCAACCCAAGTGCTACAGCATACAGCCACGGATTTATCTTATCTAGGTAATCAAAATAGCGTCCAACTTGAAACAGAGCTCTAAGTCAAACACAGATCCTATTCCCATTAACCTTATTAATCGCTGAATTCGTGCGGGGGAAACTTACAGACTACTGCCTGACTATTGTAGGTATGCCTCTTGGTCTCAATTTGTTTATAATATTATCGAACGTACAGGTAATTCTTATGTATCTACCTATCGATTTTGTTTGTCTCCTACCAGGATATCAGAATAACACAAGGTGAATTTCGAACTTTCATGTAAATTATGCTGATCGACAAGGTCAAGCAAACGCTGTGACGAATACAGGCCAAGGAAGAAGACGTAAAATATATCATAAGATTGGACTTAACTGGGAAACTCAATTGCTCTCCTGTGTGTGAATATTAATAAATCTTAAATATCCCAGAACGTAGGTATCGCTGGGTACTACAAAACTACAAAAGGCAAACAGTCCAGTAAACGTAGAATAAGAGAGAATGCTTATAAAGAGAAGAGAAGAGACGGTACGTAAATAGAGGCATTAACATGCATAGTGCATATTTCTAGTATCAATAAAGACTTTACGTCGCGACCTCATACATAAATTCTGGCATTCATAACGAGATGCAGGGTAGGTTGAAGCACCAAACGGTGGAGGAGACGGAGGAGAACCTGAACGGTCAGTGACACCTGGAGCAGACCTGCCGAGCATTAACCAGAGCTCCCCCCCTGGTCTAGCCCAAGTTAACTCAGCCAGGCGGACCGGTACCTCGTCACAGGTGAAAGCTCATAGCGCTAAGCCCAAAAAAGGCAAAGCCTCTCTCCCGATTCTTGGGGCCACCTAGAAATTATCTCTACCTGTAGCCAGCCTTGCTAGAGCTGCGAAAATCCACCTCCCCGTGATTGCCTCCCTGTCTTCCATTCCTCATCGTCACCTCTTTTGATACCCATTCATATCCTCTCCCGGAGCTCTCCTTTACGAACAGAGCACTCTGCGTCCTTACCTACGCGATCATCCGAATACGCGATTTCCCCGACCGACTTCGAGCGCATAGAATCAGTTGATTGATAGAATGGCTGCTGTGAGTGCTACCTACATCAGATGGCCCCTTCTATTATCTTGACTCGGGCATCTCCCTCACATTTGTTCATGGGCCTTTGGAAGCAAGCTCCCGCTTCGCACTGCTTGTGGCATCTTGCTGAATGGCTTACGATCATGTTCTTTTCCTTTTGCCTCTCTCTTGCTACCCCGTTCTCACACTTGTCTTCTCCCCGCTCGCGTGTTGTCCCGCCGTTGCGCCCCGTTGGATGGCCTCAACCTCTGGATCCGCAGCTCCATGTCATCATGACTTTTATTTTCACGAGATACCGCATATGCAAAACAGATAAACGAGCCATTCAAATAGGACTCTTGACTGACTGATGATTCACAGCCGCGAGCATACAATAACCCAGGCTCAGGCTACCTTCAAAACGGTGCGAGCGGCGGTCTCCCTCCTGCTGGTGCCGCGCCACTTCTGCCAAACCAGGGCCGCGTTCTCCAGACCGGTCCCCTAAGAGTTCTGTGCATTGCCGATGTTCGAGGTGGGTAAATTATGGAAAAGAATGTTGGATCAGCACTGAACAGCGTCATAGGAAACCTGAGATCACTCAACGACCTTGCGAAACAAGCCCGAGCTGACCATATCATCCACACTGGTGATTTTGGTTTCTACGACGACACTTCACTGGAACGAATCGCCGAGAAAACGCTTAAGCATGTTGCTCAGTATTCGCCTTTGATTTCCGAGCCTGTCAAGAAGGCCATTCAACAAGGTGGCCCAGGTCCCGTCAAGAGCCGATTCCCTCCCAACGAGCTTCCTCTTTCAGAGCTGCCTCTCCTTATCAGCGGCGAAGTCAAGCTCGATGTCCCCGTCTATACTGTTTGGGGTGCCTGCGAGGATGTTCGAGTGCTAGAGAAGTTCCGAACCGGCGAGTACAAGGTTCCTAACCTGCACATTATCGACGAGGCTCGGTCGATGCTATTGGAGGTTGGCGGTGTTAAGCTGCGACTACTTGGCCTTGGTGGTGCTGTTGTCATGCACAAGCTCTTCGACAATGGCGAAGGTCGCACTACCATTGCTGGTGGCCAAGGAACTATGTGGACAACTCTTCTGCAAATGGGCGAGCTTGTCGACACCGCGCACCGAGTTTACGACCCTACCGAAACCCGCATCTTCGTTACACATGCCTCTCCCGCTCGCGAGGGTATTCTGAACCAGCTCTCTGTGACCCTCAAGGCCGACTTTTCCATCTCTGCTGGACTTCACTTTCGATACGGTAGCTCTTACAACGAGTTCAGCGTCAACCCTACTCTCGATCATTACCGAGGCAAGCTTGCTGCCTCCAAGGCTTCTTTCAACGATGTGTGGGAGACCGTNNGACAAGTCGACGAGAGTGCTTTCAAGAACATGTGGAACTTCAACCTTGCTGATGCTGCTTTCGGCTACCTGGTTCTCGAGATTCAGGATGGCCGTATCGGCACTGAGATGCGCGCTCAAGGCTTCAACTTCTCTCACCGAGGCGCTAAGCAACAACCTGGCCTCCCTCCCACCACAGCTGGCCCAGCTGGAATCCCATCACCCGCCCCTCCCTCGACCCAATCCAGTGTTCCTCC
>JAAVTZ010000426.1:0-17362 GCA_014898835.1 Fusarium lateritium
TCCCGACACAGCCAGAGAATTCCGAGCTGAGTACGGAACCGACGCCAAGACGTGGAAGTCCTTCCTCGTTCGCTCGACAGCGCATGCGCGAGATCGCGGCCAAGAATGCGCCCTTCGATGACCCCGATTCTCAAAGGGCAATTTGTAAGTCGCTTGTTCCAACAGGAAATATAAGCCAACAGAGACTGACATGCTTTCCAGGGTTACGCGCACTTTCAAAAGTCTTCCCAGGCTATTTCTAACATCATTTTGGGATAACATGGGTTTTAGACGGCATCTCATCTTGCATTTATTTGGAGAAGCATGGCTTTGGCGTTTTGGGTCACGAATAAGGTTTTAGGATCTGGGCCGATACCATGGAAGGCAACTGTTTTGGCGACTCCTTTACCAGGGTCATTGGAGCATTGGATTGGCATTTAATGAGGCGTTGGTTCGATTTATGAGAATTGTATATGCAACGGGGACCAGGTGTGGACGTGGGAGACATATCGCTGATCTCTGCAGAGCAGTGGGCTAGCAATGGAATTCTGTCTGCACTAATGACCATAGTACCAAGAATAGTGGTTAGTATCATGGACATGGGGCCATGAGTTTGGGATGATGGTTGAACGATCTCTACGTGAGCAAGTAACAGCATCAATCACCCGCGAACACATACCTAAACAAAGAATATACAATTATGAAACCAAATCATCTTCAGGTGCTTTGAACCTGGAACAAGATCTGAGATTAGCTTGACTATTGCAAAGAACACAGTTTATAATATTAACCAAAAAGGAAGATGACAGCATCGATATTAGATTTACCGAGTCAATACCTAGTTTATCCAAGTGACTATCCTACGTGTCTGCCTCTTTGACCGTTCCAAAAGGATGTGTTATGTGCATCTCGTTACTTTAGAAGTCCAGTCTTTGGTATTCCCGCTACTCTTAGTACGCCCTAACGCCCAACATATTCGAAGGTCATGACAGTCCATGTTTCTCTGTTTCATATAGTTCCCAAGTATATACCGTTTCCCCATCAGTTCAGTTCACTTCAGCTCGCTTTCCCTGTCCTTCAATCAAGGGCTCATTGCGCACTCCTCCCCTGGCCAGTGCATCCCGAACACGATCGTTCTCAGCAGCGCGGATCCTGCTCCTTGCGTCTTCAAGACGCTCAACTCCTCGATCGATAGTCTCAATGTGCACACTAAGAGGGATTGGCGGCCCACCACCAACACCGTTGCGCAGCACTTCCGGTTCAGCAACGCGGTCACGCAGATCGCCGAGGCCAGCCTGGATGCTCTCGAGTTCGAGAATTAGCGCGTTGACCTGCGCGACAGCTGAAGACCGTTGGGTGTCGACTTGGCGTAGGAGGGCGAGCTGGCGGGAGAGACTGTTGAGCTGGTTTGAGTTTGCGCCAACGAGGGTCCAGATATTCCAGAGAACGTTCTCACGGCGCGATGCTGTGTCGACGGAAGAGCGTGAGCTGATGTCGTAGATAAGCATGAGGTGGTCCTCGGCTTTTGTGAGCAGGCGTAAAACGGCCTGCGCTTCAAGAATCAGAGTCGCGATACGGTCCGACACGAGTGCTGTATGCTCAATGTACTTGTCGAGGAGGACGCGCTCGTTGAAAATGTGGTCGGTAGTAGGTTGGAAAGGGTGGAAGAGCCACGATGCCCAGCCAGCAACAGGAGAAGGCGAGGAGAGTGAAGACGCATC
Source organism: Fusarium lateritium (assembly GCA_014898835.1). NCBI lineage: Eukaryota > Fungi > Ascomycota > Sordariomycetes > Hypocreales > Nectriaceae > Fusarium > Fusarium lateritium. The sequence goes on from JAAVTZ010000426.1 coordinate 1,701, forward strand.
TTCCGCTTCAGGGGCCAGAGTATCGAGGTAGCGAGACGTCCAGCGGTTGATACTTATGACAGCGTCAACGGCTGAGCCAACATGGGTATTAAACTTTTGCAAGTCTGAAGCTGTTTGCCGCGCTGTATCGACATAGCCATCAAACTCAAAGAGAAGCTCATCGCGAGCCTGCAAATCACTATGTCGTACGAGGCTACGCAGATCTCTGATGGCGGTTTCGGAACGTTTCATCTCAAAGGGAAGTGATACGCCATCGGAGCTTTTCTCGAGGACTTGCTCAAACTTAGACTGAACACTCATGAGATCGTCGAACTCAACGGGTGAGCCGTCGCCGCTGGGCGGCACTATGGTGTCCAGAGAAGGGCAAAACGGGAGGTTGAGTAATGATGCGCCGGGGATCCGACAGAGGGGCGAAATAGAAGCGGCGATGGAACGAGTTGCCATGTTCTGTGCAATGATGAGGCCGCCAAAGCACAGATATATGGCCAGTAGAATCGCAAAAGGTTTCTGCGCATACCGAAAGGCGAGCCCGACGACACTGAGAAACCAAGCCAGGGTATTGTAAATTGCCGCAGGAATACCCTGAGCGATTTGACTTCGAATTGTTGGCGGCGGTTGCTGGCGATATTGCTGATAGCGATAGTACTCGTCTTCGGCATCGCTATATCTCCTCCGCACAATCCTCTGCTTGGAAGGACTTGATGTTGACGGGTTTCCCCTTCTCCTCACACCTTCATCACCGCCATATCCAATCCCCAGACCTCTCACAGTCCGCTCACTCCCGCCACTCCCTTCGCTCCGAGTATCTATACGCGGCATGTGGAACTCTGGATCAGGCGTTCTGAAAACTCGTTCACCGTTTGCGCTTACGCTGGCGCGAGAGAGACTTGGTCGAAATGGCTCTCGGAGAATAACCTGCTCGTCGTCTGGGTCGGCGCCAAAGTCACGGATACTGTCCTGTGAGCCAAAGCTGATAGTGCCTTGCGAGAATGGTTGCGAGGGCAGATTTCCGGAGGATATAGGCGGCGATGAATCTCCGAGTGAAGGCAGAATGCTCGTATCGAAACTGTCGTTTTCGCCTTCAACGAAGCGCCACGAGTCTTCGGGTCGAAGCTCACGCCGGCGCGAAGATCCCATGATTGTTCACCGTCGGCCTATGAGCACGGCAGAGTCGTACACACGTCGCCTCAGGCCAAATTTGGTTTGGACGCGGCACCGAGTCGCATCAGATAGGAGAAAGGTTGGAAAATTTGTCGTACTTATAATGTAGAGGGTTGGGTAACTATTCGCGCCAAGCCTCGACCGTGAAGGGCTGACTGGCGGCGTTAGTGTGTAGCACGAGTCGCAAGTCGCAAGTTTAGAAGCGGTGAGTCATCGGCCTAATATCAAGTGGCTTTCGCAGCAATAATCGGTGAGTGTGCGTTTGAGAATTTGGCCGTGAAGGGGGGTTAATTTGAAGTTAATGCTGTTCGTTGTTTGTTGTTGATGAATGATGTAAGAGCGAGGCAAGCGGCAAATACAACAAAGGCCAAGAGTGAGGTCACTGCCTATTAAATCTTGGTGGGGAAGACCCTTACCCATGAATGAGCTGCCTGCTAGTAGCGTCGCATCGGCCAATAGCGGGGGTAGATGTAGAGGCTGACCAAGACCTCGTGGATAATTGTCTAGGGTACCCAACGGTCACGATCTTATTTGGACGTCAACTATCCAAGTTGGGCATATAACTTGGAAACAATCTCTTGGAGTGTATGCAGTTTGACCATATAGGAAATCTACACTCTATGTCCAAATGCTGGAGTAGAGACTGAAAGTTTACATTCTATCTCTGGGGAGTGTCGGACGAATTGTAAAATCAACATAGTATACTCTGGTTGATCCAAGTATGTACCTGACTTAGGATTAAAAATTAGGTACCGCCAAAACAAAGTCGTTGGATTAAAACATACCCCATGGTCAAGATCCTTCTTCTAAACTCTTATCATGATATTTATGACATAGTTTACGGTAGGTAATGGCCTCTTTGCTAAACCCTGCCTCCCTGTCAATCTAGCCTACCCTAGGTTATGAGACTACCAACCAGTCAACGTGATATATACCTTAGCCAAAGGAGTTTCGATTGACTACGAAAACACACAATGTATACAGGTCAGGCCATACTAACCACAATTTCATCCCATTTCTAGCTTCCAGCGCCGCACCAGGCATATAGCCGAAGCCCCAACAACCAGCTGATTTCTTTTGTACATGCATGGTTTCGTGTCCTATAACCACTGCCCTTCCACCTTGATATGAGAGGATGGCATCCCTGATCCGTCATCAATCCCGTCTGCTTCAAGCTTGAATTGCGAGAAAGAACCCCCGGACCCAGTTGCCATACTTGATCCCATCATATCAGTTGCGAGAGCCTGAGATGTCATCCCTGACCAAGGCATCACCTCCGCTGTCATGACCCCATCGTTCATTGACCGAGAAGTCAATTCTGACCAACCTCCCATAGAACCTATTGTGGATGGAAAGAACCAGAGAGAATCCTCCTCATTTGGCACAGTTGGTGCGAGTTCACCAGTCATCATCGTCATAGCCTGTGGTTGCTCCATGCGTATGTTCTGGGCATCGGCCTTCCTTAGCGCATTGTCTATTTCGTCCGAGATCACCTTTGACTTGGGCCAGATTTCACCCGATCTTCTTAGGACATTTGACAAAAACCAAATTTTATCCTGATAGATCGGAAGTCCTTCCTTGTGGAGTAAAGCACCAATAAGGGGTACAGCTGCCCGCTCCAAATCTAAGATGAACGACGGAGAGATTTTCTCTGGCGGAAGGTGGGAGTTGAGAAGCGATACAAGTCGCAGAGGATCCTGAAGCGGTGATCTGTGTACCCAAGAGTCAGACCCCATAGCCACCCCATGCGACGGCCGAGTTGAAGTATAGAGACAAATTTGCCCACTATCAGCAACCTCTCCAAGCCCAAAGCGTGGCCCTATTCCCTTGGCATGAAGCTGCAACCGAATCTGGAGACTTGAATACGGCTTAAGGTTAACCAAGAATCCTTGAAACATTCAGTACCGTGAAGTCAACTTACCCATAAGAGACCCCTAACTGTAAAAAACACCGTCAGTAACTAATCTTACCATTGGGAGAGTCGAGAGCTTACTGCATGGTACAATATCATATCGCCCATACCATCAGGGTCAACATGATCTCTTCTCCAGTCACGAAGCTGGAATCTCCACGACTCGATCTTAGAGTCCGCGCGCTCTAAATCGTCCAAGTTTCCCCCATTCCAATGACTGAGAAATGGCACCACGTAGGCACCGCATATACGCAGTAGGTCGACAAAATAGGCCCAAGAAGAGTATTCGCGAGAGCGGCCCATGCGATAGTACTCTTCAAGAGTCACTGGAGTAGGAATTTCCTACCGACAAATCAGCATTTGAATCGACATCATGGTTCAATTTTACCTACACCGGCCTGATACTCCCACTCCTCGCATGGAAGTTCTGTACTCGCCCCTGTAGAGTAGAGTTGCGAGTGCCCTGAACTCTCTCGCAAATTCTGTAATGATCCGTGTATGTACAATGCCCAATACGTTCGCCGAAAGGATTCGGCTAGAATAGGATCCTTTTCTCCATCGGCAAAACTCTTGTGTTGGAGTCCCAGTTGACAAGCCAGGTCGTGAGCTCGATCGAATCTGGTGGCGCTAATGTCGTTATGCTTTTCTCCAAATGCTGCGATGGATATAGATAACAGTGCTTGAACAGACCAGACCGTTGAAGGAAATGGCCCAGAAGACAACTCGTAAGCCCGTTTCCGTAGCTGAGTACTGTCCATCTCTACATAAAGAGACCCAATATAGAGAATGGTGGGTACAAGAAGTTTCAGGGCATCCCTTTCTGTTTCCAAAAGACGAACCAGAGTGTTTTTAGGTGGCAGCCAGGAGTGAGTGACGTGGAAGTTGGCATAGTAGAGGTCGAATAGATACTTGGGACTAGGTGCCTCTGGCTTCCAGCCAGCAGGATGCGGCTTGACATAAGGGATCGGAATGTCAAACCCCGTAAAGTTGGGCGACGGTGTGTTATCTGGCATATCATCTTCGTTGGTTGCCAGGGCCTCATCCTTCATGATCTTTCGCTTTTTTGGATCCCGAATGCCTCGACGTGAGGCGTCGTATCCGCATGGCTTTCCCTCTGATTTGCATCGAGTACAATGGGGCAGAAATCCGTCGCATTTGACGTGTTTATTACGACAATAACGGCAAGCCAAAGAGGCTCGATGATTAGCCCGAGAATGCGCTGGGCGAGCTCGCGCCTGATCTGTCTCGGGCTCAGTCTTGATCGAAACATTGTCTTGAGATGGATCTGCCATGATTTGACCGACACGCTGAGTAGCTTGTAAGGGCGAGGGGCGAGAAGGACGACTGAGATCCCCCAGAGCCTCGCTTTGTTGGTAGTTACCCACGGCAGGACCCAACGTGCGGGCCAGATTCGATAAAGGGTGTCCCACGGCAGCAAATGGGGACTGTTTGCTTGGAACCAACAGTCGGAGCAGGTCTGTGTCAAGTAACAGCGCCATGGAATATAGGCACATATATGGAAGGGAAAAGGGAAGTGAAAGGGGATGACGGCAGCCCGGATCCGACACAGATAAATGGTGCCGACCAAGCGTTTGGAGGCGCAGTACAGAAAAGTTGATTGTCACAATCAAACAAAAAGCAAATTCATCATCACAGCATGATTGGAAGGAGAGACAGTTGAGTTGGATTCAAATCTCAGAACAATGCTGCAATATTGAGTCCTCAAGTTGTGTTGGCTGATCGGTATGTGGCGTGGATCTGGCTTCCCGGTCAAGGACTAGGTAGGGGGAAGATCCCTCGAAAATGGCCGGCTGCATTTCCACGTTGGCTCGTTATGATGAGCAGAAGTAATTGAGCCCGAAATACAAACGCAGCCGCTCGATGAAGGAAGAGTAATGTCCAATCTGTTGGTCTCGCGTCTTATTGCGGATCACGAGAGTCACGGACAGATATGAATGGCCCATGGCTGACTCAAGGATCCCACCTTTGGCATAGTAACCGGGTTGGTGGTACATTTGACATCGGAGGTTTGTTTCTGCTGAGACACAGTCTGATCTTTGAGGATGTCCGCGTTTGGAGTTTGTTGCGAAAGTAAAGTCTTACCTCAACAGCCCTGTTCGACAACTGTTGATGCAGCCACTCGGAGCGGGCCTTACAAGGTCCCGTTTACCTTAGACAGCGGGCTTTAGAGTTACTAAAAACAACCATCTTGTCTCATAGTTGGGCAACTCGGGCTCTGATTGTTTGCACGGGTATCCACAGAAGACAATATGCCTGGTCGCCGGTTGTAGGGACAAACGAATCTGACGTGTAAGAGGCCGTCCAAGGTCCAGGAGATGCAAACACATTCAGCACTTACTTGCTTTTTCTTTATGAGGGATCAGTTCAATGTAACATAGCACCCATGCGGTTAATCGACTGTTCCAGTTCCCAGGCTTCTGGGACTGAATGGCTGGCTGGCTGGCCGCATGCAGACAATCGGAGATGGACGTCAAATGTCAAAGCGTCCTTGATTGCTATTCAAACACAAAACCGGGTATTCGCCAAGGGTATTGAAAATGGTGGTTTGGATTCCCCAGAGCCTGGTTACTGGTTCTTTAACGATTTATGATGCTTCCAGAATGTAGTATCTGTCGGGTTTGACGATTATACCTTAGACTAAGAGTTGATGGATTAGAAAAGAGTTCCAGAAGGAATACCCAAGAACTCTACAAAGGCGTTGAAAGAAGCAATTGAGCCGCTTTGCCTGTGCGACTGCCACTTTCAATACTCGGACACTCTAATTCTCATTGGGGCAAGCGGGACCGGGCAGCAACGGCACCTCAATTTCGTGGGGCAAAGGCAGGAAGGAACCAGCTGCAGACGGAACGGGGGACCGGGGGAGCTGGGGACTCCCTCTGCCAAATAATTCAGTCAAGATAATCAATTATAGCATAATTCCAGAAAATATTCATCCTAAACCTCTTTGGAGTTTAGGCTACAAGGCTATATCCGGTTTTCTAAGAATATTTAATAAGATTTATGGCATTGGAGAGCTTTACTTCTACTCCTCGAAACCCCAGGGGGGAGTAATGGCAATGCGAGGAGATCTGAGCGCTAAGACTCACATGGAAGACAAGACAAGCGCGTGAAAAAGTCCCCTTCCCTACCTAGGCCCCGGCAAGGTAAGCACGGTAAGGTAGCCGATAAGGTAACACCTCGGCTCCTGTTGGACAAACCAACCCTGTCGTCATGGCCCGGCCCATGGGGTCCGCCCCCAGATGCGATGCGCGTTTCCTCCTTGCTTTTACCTACATCCATCGCCATCGCCATCGCCAACGCCAACGCCAACGCCAACGCCAACAAACCTCCAACTGCCAATCCGCCGACCGACCTACTTGATACCCAGACCTTTACGACCGCCCTCATGCAAAAAGTCAAATGACTGACTCGAGCTTCGTCCAAGCCCAGCGCCGCGTTGCCGCGCGTCGTCAGGCCCGCGAGGCCGAAGCCGCTGCCCGCATCGCTGCACAGCGGCAATCTTCCCGACCTAGAGCCAACCTCGAGCGCTTACCATACCCCCTAAATCGCATCGGCTCCGCTTGGGATGTTGTATCTACAAGGGAGGGCACGCGCCCTGCATTTCGAGTAGGACAAGTAGACGCCGAATTACTCGACGTAGAGCTGTTGGATATCCTGAAAGATCAGGTTTGCGAAGGCCTCAAGTATTTTGGCGGAGGACATTTGCACGATGACTGGTCGGCTGAAATTATGCTGGCCCTCAGGGCGGTCTTGTTCAAGCTCACTGTCTGGGACCACGATGCGACATACGGTGCCGCTCTTCAAAACCTCAAATACACCGACGCCAGAAACGAAGGACTCATCCTGAAAGCACCTTCAAAAGCGCAAAAGTCACTTTATGGGCTGGTAACAGTATTCGGCAACTATGCTTGGACAAGGTGGGAGGACTGGCTTCTGGAACATGATGATGGATACGATGAACCGAGTCCCCGATTGAAGCGACTTTCGAAACTGACGTCTGCCCTCTCGACCTTTCATTCGGCAGCGGCATGCGTCTCATTCCTCGTGTTTCTACTGCATGGACGATATCGAACGCTCCTCGACAGAATTTTGCGCATGAGACTTGCGCCCCCCACAAGCCAAGTCAGCAGAGAGGTCTCATTTGAGTATCTCAACCGTCAGCTTGTCTGGCATGCCTTCACCGAGTTTTTGCTTTTTGTGCTACCTTTAATCGGAATTCAGCGATGGCGACGCTGGCTCACTCGGACATGGCGAAAAACCAAGGATATCATCAGAACAGGACCGCAAGAAGAGGGCAAGGCGAATGGTGAATATGCATTTCTCCCTGAGAGAACGTGCGCAATTTGTTATCAGGACCAAAATACTGTAACCTCGGAGAACGAGGTCATGGCAGCTGCAGCATCCAGCGGTGTTATTGGCTCTGCCCAGACAGACATAACCAACCCATATGAGACAATCCCCTGTGGGTGTGTATTCTGTTTCGTGTGCGTGGCTACTCGTTTGGAGAGGGAGGAAGGCGAGGGCTGGACCTGTTTACGATGTGGTGAGCATGTCAAAGAATGCAAGCCTTGGAGTGGTGATTTGGTAGAGCCCTCAGCAAAACATGCTTCGGCAAAGACGGTGGCCTTTTCAGATGATATTACCGGGGGTGTACTTGTAGACGAGCACGACGAGACTTCAGTAGTAGAGAGTCTGAGTACGGCTTCGGAGTAAAAAGGATCAAGGTCAAGATCGGTGTCAAACTGCGCCGCTGCCGAGACTTAATGCGCAGAGGCAGTTATGTATATGCTTGTAATATTTACCATTTACCATTCACCCAATAACATAACTACGCCATTCGTTCTCTATCTATCTTGTCACTAGATTTACCGTATATCGACCGAGTCCTCGTTTAAGGGTATCTAAGATGAAGGTCAACGGACCCTGCAACCACCTGCCGAAATAATGGCCTAGGGTCGGTCCACTGAAGCCCGCTGATCTGGTTAGCGCGCGCGTCATTCTAGGAAATTGGACCCTTGCTCTTATTTGTATCAGCCGAGATACGGAGCAACGCCAGCCCAATTTAATACTCAGGTAGACTAAACAACAACGACTTTCGAGTTCGCGATACCGACATCTCAACACAATTGCCCTGCTAATTCTTTGGTTATCGATTCCATAATAATACAGCACTCGAGAACTACGTTACCGAATTTCCATATAGAACGCGCGATTATATATAACCTCGAAATCTTTCAATGTAGCCCGACACCACACACCGACACCCTCTCTCCATTCCATGCCCAGCTTCTTTCAGTTCACGCAGGGCACCGAGTCGCACGTTCGTCCCAACGACTCGGCCCCTCTTCTCGGCCGCTTCCGCGCTGTTCCTCCGGGCCCGGGCTCCCTATCCCGACGGCGCAGCCAGCTCGGTCTCTTCTCAAATACTAGTGACAACCGCGGTAGCGTGCATATTCTCGGATACGGCGCCTTTTCTGCGGACGGCGACGATGATACAAACAGTAGCGATGATGACTTCGAGGACGATAGGAGTCTGTGGCAGCGCGCGTGGCAGCGGTGGGTATTGGATATTTGGGTTGATCCCAGGCAGTCGGCGGTGAAGAGGGTTGTTGATACATGGTGGAGTCGATATGGGTTTCTGGTGTTGATGCCAGCCTTGTTGGTACGCAGTTAAGCTGCATTGATGAGGAAAGGACTTGACTAACGTGGTTGCAGGCTGTGGCTTGGTGCTCTATCCCATTCCCTCAATATACATTCCCCGATGATGACATAGACGATGGAGACGAGGATAAGCTCCCTGACGGACGTAAGGTGCCTGGCCACGGATCTGCGCGAGTCCAGGTCAACTTCTGGTTCTTCCTCTTCGTCTATTATGGCTTCTACAACCTCACTGCTCTCATTTGGATCACAAAGGTCTTTAACCTCTACCGCCTCAACTGGTGGCCGCAGTCTCTCGGCTTCCCGCTTACAGTCTCACTCATCGCTATCTTATCCATCGCCCTCCCTATACCGATCTTTTTAAACGATAATACACGTTTTCTCACCGTTCATAATACAGCATGGATATCCTGGACCTTTATCATCATGGCTTTACCAGTTACAATCGCCTTTATCATTCTCACCACTAACGAACGACATATTGGTCTCCGCCATTCTCTATCTGAAACTCAACGCATTTTCACCACATCATGGTGGACCGGAGAGCCAGAGACGTTCAACGGTAGGGACCGTCGGCGCCGGAATGTTGCTGCAGACTTGTTCGACACGGAGGGTGTTCAAGTTGAGCCTGAGTTACGATCGCAGGGCGTTAGGATGCGCCGTCTCTGGTTGCCAGCTAGCTTCGTGCGCTTCTTGTGGTTCTGTGTCGCTTTGTTTATCGGGCTTATGGCGTATGTGATCGGAGAGGCGTATGCCGAGATCTATCTTCGAACACTACCACACAGCAACTTGGAAACAGTCGTCTACGTCTATGGCTGGGTTGCGACGGTGCATCTACTAGACGCTTTGAGCGGCTGGGTGTTGGGCATCCGTGAGGGTGAACGTGTTGGCAGTTATCCTCTGAGCTGGGTCTTTAAACTGTAAGTCTTGAAACTCGAACCACTTTCACCTTTCGCATGAGAATTTCTGCTGACGCCAAAATTTAGTTACTTCATGTTGACATACCAGACGTACGTTCGCGCACTATACGCCCGCCTACGCTCGCCAGCACAGTTCGTCATCCTTCAGGTCATATCATCGACAGGTCTGGTGGTCATCACACCCATCATGATGACCCCCTTGGTACACAAAATTTTATCGCTTCTGGGCATGAACTCGCAGAGTTACGGGTCATACCAAAAGCTTCAGACCCGCAACGTCTTCATCCGCTTCCTTGCCGAGAACGTGTCTATGGCCGCATTTCTCGGGAGTATCCTAGTACTACATTTTGGTGCCAACAAGGACGTCTACCCGTACTTTGCCTTTGATACCGAAGGCGAGCCATACGACTTTAACCTCACCTTCTACGCCTCGTCTGTAACGTGGGCGTGCGAACTAGTGGCTAGTCTTGCCGTGCGGGGTCTCATCCGAATCTTCTTCCACATCGACGTCGGCTTGGAAGGGAAGTTAGACTTGGCTGTTTGGCCGGAGCTGATGCCGACATGCGTAGCAGTCATGTTGCACGTGCTGCAGAACATGCTATTTTCCATCATCCGATTACAGTTTCAGTGAGTGGAGAAAGATCGCCTTTCAGGTTCTGGTGTGAAGGGGGATCATCCAGGGGCTGGTTCGCTTCCACGAACAGAGAGAGGGTCGGAACGGCCCGAGAGATGTTGCCGAGAGGTGCGGCTATGGGATGGTTGCGTCGACGAACGTACCCGACAAGACAAGAGAGTTTAGACGGGTTGTGCTTTTTGTTTTTGCCACTTTTGATTTACAGCACTTGTTGTCTTTGGTTGTCTGTCAAGTAGAGCGACTTGTTGGCATGCTTTGTGTTTGTGTTTGTGTTTGCGTTAGATTGGGGAGCTGCGCTTTAGGTGCATGTAGATACCCGTTAGAACGTTTTTAGAGAGTTTTTGTTTTCACTCTTTATCTTGTTTAGCATTAGATACCACATAACCTTTGCCAGCACACTGGCCGATACTGTTAATAGTAATTCTGCATTGTAATTACTGAAAAGAGTAGAAACACCCGATCGGAACATGAGAACCTGAGCTCCTTGATATCAATTGCTGCATAATTTGGTATGCAAGTCTGTTGTTTTGGGGCTGGGAATAGACCATGATTGGATGAATGCCAAGCCAGTCAGTTCAAACCATGAGCGCCTATGCTTCATCAAGTTCATCACATATCCGACCAGCTAGAATAGGTCATGATTGGGCCGGAGTTGTTCCCTCAATCGGTTCCTCTCAAAGCCCAAGTTTAGAGGCCATGCATCACTCCATCTCATTCTGCATAATGATGGGTAGCATGCAAATGGAGCAAGCCATACTGACTCAGCAGCTAGCTCTCACTGAACGTGACTCGCAAGTCTCGCATCAAAGCCGTCTTCTAGACGGCCCAGGTCGTATGAAATGAAACTGATGGCTAGTTTTTGGCTGCATTGCATGCTTACAGCTGGTGCCTGTGAATGTCATACTGGCATGACTGCCCCATATCTGTTCACTTATGGCGACATCATCCATCAGTGAAGATGGGGACGCTTGTGTCGAAGCTTTGCGCCGAGCGGCCCGGATAGGCGCCAACAGACAAACACGCAGATGCGGCTAATGCAAGCCTCAACCAGTCTTCTTTCGGTGAATGAGAACAACAAACGGCGGTGAACATCTCGATGTTATCAACAACCGGTCAATCAGTTTAGAAGAAGTAGATGACGCGGCGATGAACGGGCAGCCGGTCAGCGATTTCTGGAGGGGAGAATATGCAAGACATTGGATGGAGAGCTGGGGAAGCATGAGGCACAGCATACACAAAAAACCACAGCCAAATGGTGTCACGCACCAACAACGCGATAGACTCCAGACACAGAAGCAAAGAAATCGATGCAGAAGCGGCACGGTTGCAGACGCAGACGCAGCAAATTCCTGCATGGCGTTCGAAGAAAGGAACCTGGTGGCTGGGACCAGGGCTGAAGGAAGAGATCGCAGCACAAGTGTGGGCTGGCCTGGTGTGGCCATAGATGAAGAGTCATGATTCGCGATACTGTAGTGACTTGCAGCGAGCTGAGGCGATCCTCAACCGTCTTACATGTCGCTAATAAGGAGCTCTAGTGCGTCCAAGTCCGATGGGCGGCCGGCTAAAAGAGAACCCTGTTCTGTTATGCGGGTGCAATGTCATACGCGTGAATTCGAAGGTCCTGGCTTGTAGGTAGTAGTTATGTGCCTCATCAGTAAGGATCCATATCGGGCACAGAGGAGGTCTCAGCTATCAACGCCTGGTGGGGTTGCATCAGAGTCAGGATCAGAGATAATAACTGATCAGTGACAATTGAGGACAAAGCCTGAGCTGATCGCATCAGTGATAGGTCCCTCGAAGTCACGGAGTTGTGTTATCTTGGCATGATATAGCAACGTTCGGAGAAGCCTACTGCAAGGCAAGTCGAGCCTGTAAGTCTGGCCTGGCCTGGGCTGTTCATCGGTTCGGTTTTGGCCGTAATGGACTCATCGAGATGAGCTCTCTATCATGTCTGGACTTTGAAACTGGGGATTGCGACTTGGGGCCCACTACTTTCGTACGTCTTCAGAAGAGGGAGTTTGTATGTATGTACGACAGTTTGTTTAGCGAAACTCTCCACTGTAACAACTTCTGCCTCTGTGTATGCAGATATGAACCGATGCAGGGGAACTTGGCGTTGCAGAGTTGCAATGCGAATTGCACAAAGCTGCACGGAGGAGCGGCCTGACGTGGGGAGAGCGTCGAAGAGGGTTGCTGAAAAACACGAACTAAGCCTTTAAGGAACACTATGGGTAAAGAGTCATCCCACCCGAAACAAGATCCATGTACCAAGGCCGGGCCCAGCAAGGTCAATGTTATATCTTGGTGTTCTTCAGAGCAGATTATCCATCGGTTGCAGGCGGAGGATGAGCCAAAAGAAAGCTCTTATGAGCCAAGCATTTGTATGCAGCATGGGACGATGGCTCCTTGCTGGGCTGGATGCTTGCATATGGACGGCATGGGTTTATCGCGACCCAGCCCGACCTTGACAACGGAACATAGTGGGACAGCGGCACTTGAGCGGAGCAAGTGGATAGTCTAGGCCAACTACTGTAGCTAATAAAAGCCCGTTGGAGGAGTGCGGTGGCGTGGATTGGATTGGATTGGATTGGATCCAATGCTGGTGAGAAGTTGGTTATCTCTGTAAGTCGATGAGCTATAGAGACGTTGATTCCAAAGTTCCAAGGATATGTCTTGTAGATCGTATCATGACGGAAACCCAAGACTTTAGGAATTTCGATAGTCCTCACCTGCAATCCAAATACTAATGGTGTGATGGGTGACGAACGAACGTTGAAAAAGAGAAATCGCTGAAGTAATATCGGATCATGAATCCCTTGTAAGATGTGACAGGCAGCAGGTTCTAAGTATACACGGAGTACCTTCTGCCTTTACATGAAAGACATGCTGCTTCCACGAGGACGGGAATAAGACTGGCAGTGGCAGGCGCCGTAGACTAAACCACATGAAGAAGGAAGCGTGGCCGAAAAAGAAAGCAGAGAAGCCCATCAGCGGGAACCTAGCCGCTTCTTTTTTTGTTCTTCGAGGGAATTGCCTAAACAGGCAGTTCGCTGGACTACCCTCCGCCTCTAACAATGATCCTTTGACAGGCTCGATAACTAGATTCTGCAACCTTCCTTAACTTGATTGAGTGTCTTACATGCCTTCCTGGTACTATAAAGATACATACCTTATATTTAGACATGCCTTGGTTAAATATGTACAGCGTCGTCATTCGAAGCGATGAATCGCGATGAATGATGCTAATCGGTATCAAATCTAAACCATCCACCATCAAATTCAAGCTGTGGAGTGGAGAGAGAGACAATGGATTGGATACCATGGCAGAAACTATAGGCGCCAAGTTCCTGCCAAGGATCCCTTCCAAGTCGTGGGAACCTGGACCTGGAAAAACGACCTCTTGAGTCGTAGCAGGACGCTACCTCATATCATGGCTGGCGGATGCTCCGCTGGGCTTCTCGTTCTTACAAAATCGGCATAACACGACGCCCTCGTACAAATTCTCTCAACTTTCCCTGGATCCCATTTAAATCTTTCCATCTCTTGTTCTAGTTGTTTTGTCCATATTTCAGCTGCTGCTTGGCCGGGGGCTTACCCGTGTCTGTCCGGGTGGCTGTGGACGGATGCTAGAATGAACCGAATAAAAAAACCCAGATCCAATTAAATGAACTGTTTCCCCGGCGCCAACCCAGGGGCACGGCATGAAAAATACGGGGATAGATATGGTTAGCATTGGGCCAAAATCTATCTCTAGCCGATGTCCGTCCATCCGATAATTGTAGTGAAGATTTCTAGCGTCCTACAGTGGATGCCACGATGCTTGATTAGCAGCAGGCCCGATACTGGGGTAAGAGAATTAATTGGATGTTAGGGTCTTCAGGGATAAAAAAGGCTGCGCCTCAAGAACTAAGAAGCCCATGCCGCCAGGTGAACTTGGGTAAAACGTCGAATTTAATGGACGTCTCATCTAGCAATATTACAAAACTAATTCGTACTTGCATTATGCGTTAGCTGCCATATTTTTACAGCATGAGGAAACGAAACATTTCTGAGGAGATTGTAGTACAGTATTTCGTTACAGGGAATAACGCAGACCAACCATTATTCAACGGGGCCCATTGTGTGGCGGTTGAGTGTACAGTATTCGGGCTGGGGCTGGTCCCGCGATCTAAAGAATGTACTTCTATGGTACGAGCTTTCATCCTTGAAACGGATACGGAGTACCACCGGGCGACTGTCCGGCGTCTCTCGACCTGTTACGGCTTACGTTCTTCTGGGACCTCTATGACGGGGCGAACGTATGGCGAGCAGCAGTTCTTGGTTGAGGTTGTTACAGGATGAGAGAGCACATTCGTGAATCCCATCACCACGGCACGCTCGTGTTCGCCCTGTCCTGCGTGAAGTAGTTTTTGCTTGATTCCTTGATTGACTCATAGAGGTACAAATGGAGTTATCAGTTATCCAATGGGAGAATTCTTCCAGGGCGGTAAAGTTGATGATTAGCATCTGATATTAGCATACCACTCTGATATAACAAACGTGCATGCAAATCACCTTGAAGGGAGGAACATGCATTGGTTACGCGCAAGCAATGGCTTTTGACTTATCAGAAACGCCATGTAATTGACTGCTACTTATGTCGACATACAAGTGTTTCATGATGATGCAGCTGGCTGGGTACTCAGACTATCTATTACTGTACATAACACGCAAGCTGGCCAGGTGCTGCGTATACGGTAACAGATTGCAGACTCACGGTTTCTAACGAAACAAAGCTGCCTGCTATGAGTTGCATTCTGTATTCGGACATGCCTGCTTATCCTTTACACACGAGTTGGGTGATTGGTGCTCATTGAGTCATGTAGACCAATCTTTCGAGTCGTTGGTATCACCCTGCCTAACTTAGAGCTTAGGCACTGGAGGTCCGCTTGACCGCCAGCTTCGTGATGTTAGATACTTGAACTAAAAGCCAAGCTCTATACTTAGATATCACACTCGTTTTTTGCACTTGTTTGGTGAGATGCTTACCTATTCCATCATTATCACACATACATACATAATAACAAGCCCTACTAAATTAACAGACTGATAGCAACATCTGAGGCATTAGTAAACATCCACTGGATCTTAATACCTCCACAGTATCTCCATGTTAGGCACTGCTGGGGCTTGATGGTGCGTGCTGGGCATTGATCACCAGCGGGCCTTTGTCCGACTCAGTGACCAAAATTTCATGAAATCCATTGCTACCGAAAGAGTTTTGAGTGGAAAGGGAAAAAAAAAAAGTTAACAAAAATTTTCCCCCTCCCCCACCTCGCAGCTTGCACCCCTTGAAGCCTTTCTGCACCCTGTCGGT
>JAAVTZ010000427.1:0-37286 GCA_014898835.1 Fusarium lateritium
CGAGACTGGCCAGCTCTGGCCGACCAAACATACACGTGAGTTCCTCTTTCCGGTTCATATATATGGAGTGACCATCGGTGGTAGCTAACTTCTCACTAGACATCTCAAGCCTGGAGGTTGGGTTGAGTTCCAAGCCATCGTTGGCGTTCTCGGCTGTGACGACGACTCAATCCCTGAGGATAGCTACTTGCGCAAGTTCTCTTCCATGATGGAACAAGCATCCTCCAAGTTCGGCGCCAGCCTCACAGACCCTATGAAATGGAAAGGTTGGCTTGAAGAACGTGGGTACCAGAATGTTACAGAACGTGTCTTCAAGCTTCCCTTTAACCCATGGCCCAAAGATCCACGCATGAAACTCTTAGGAGCATGGGAGATGG
Source organism: Fusarium lateritium (assembly GCA_014898835.1). Taxonomy (NCBI): domain Eukaryota; kingdom Fungi; phylum Ascomycota; class Sordariomycetes; order Hypocreales; family Nectriaceae; genus Fusarium; species Fusarium lateritium. Next base: position 378 of record JAAVTZ010000427.1, read on the forward strand.
AAAACCTTCTCAGTGGACTTGAGGCCATGTGTAGTAGAATGTTCCAAAAGGGTCTTGGTTGGTCAGAAGCCGAAGTGACTGTCTTCTTGGCGTACTTGAGAAAAGAGATCAAGAATCCACAGATGCATGGATACTGGCCTTAGTAAGTCAACTATTTTCCTCCGTTATTTGGTCATTCGTATATTGTATTTTAATTGCCATGACGAACACTGACTTTGTCTCTAGCTATGTGGTTTACGCACAGAAGCCAGAGACTGACAAGTCGCTGAAGGAAAAGGAATAAATGGCAAGTGTACCAAGCTTATCAAGCGACTTCGTATCTCATTTCGAGGCATAATTGAAGCCGCCCTTAATCGAAAGAGCAACCTCGCATGCTACATGCTCGGTTCTAGGTTTCGTGTAATTAGTTGTGGTGATCGAAGTTGTTCAGTAATAATGAATATAGTTCATGTCATATTATGAAACCATATACCGAATAATCAACGCCAGGCGTACCGCATATTATTCTACCGAACGAGCAGCCAATCAAACCGTTCAAGACTCGGAAAACCCTGTGCCTGTAATATGTCTGTCGTACCCTGCAGCTCTCAACTCTCTTCAAGATACATATTACAAGCATCGTGTCGAGTGCCGATGCTTCCCCGTGTACAGATTGGTTTGACAGAAGTTTTACCGATTATCGATATGACTCTTGCAGCCTCAATCAAGTGAGCCTGTTTCGCTCCTCAACATATCGGTCCGTGTACCGCAACCAATATTTACTCCTCGCCACAAATGCATATATCTTAAGTACCAACGAGTACATCGCAAAGGAATTTGCGTAATCACCAAACCCAATTAGAATATCTCAGGTCGCTAGGACGCAATGTATTAGCCTAGATGCTTGTTTTGCTCTGGCTGCCTCATCCGGGTGCTGAATGAACACGAGCCAGCACATGTAATAAACATTGTTAATTCATAACGATGTGAAGTGATGTTACCCGGAAGTTTTATTTCTTAATGCTTTATGAGTAGACTGTAGCATTACCCTACCTTGGTGTTGGCCGAGGCAAGTTTGCAAGATGCCCTTCAAAAGTCGACTTTGATCACATTACTCCAAAAGTTTAGCTGGAGCATGTTTTGGGGCGATATTCTTTGTTGTAAAAAGCAATGACGGAAGCTTCAAGTATGTTTACAACTATTATGCGACGGTTTCTATCGCCCTCAAATGTGCGCTCAGCGTGGATGCCAGCGCAATTAAACGCGGTAAGATAGTGGAGTTGAGTGACATTGAAACATACTGACGTAAACACGAGCCCATGCACTCATACCAGGCCTCAATCTTATCATTCAATGCTTTCCATCTTGAACTAGTTGGACCAAATGCCACAGCTCAATCCATCTGCGCCCGTTATTGTCAGGCAAGGCGTACCTAAATTGAGTTTGACCGTTAAGATGGTCTGCTAATAGTGATTTTTAATAGTAGTGATTAAAAGAGAGGCCCAGAACAGAATGCTAATCTTTCGAGAGAACTACTTTTGAAGCGATGATACCCCAGGGTGATATCCAGTTTGATAGATGCCAACCGTTGGCCCTAAACCCACTCGTGCAATTACCCAATCGGGTCTCTCGGGAACGTCGATCTCTGGCGACCAACAAAGGAGTAAGCTCGTCAAACATCATTTTTAATTGCGATCGACTCGGCAGTTACGTTTGTTTCATTGCGCCGTTTGTTTCGACCAAGCTCGTAAGGCAGGATGGTGCAGCGTAATGCTGTGATATCCTTGTCCATCCGAACTAAGATGCTTGTTTTGTTCATCCCAACGTTTCAACGGGCGACTATCTATCTTTCGGTTATGGAGTATTGTTACGTAGAACCGGACTATCCGTATCCTCCTTACAAGGGCCATAGCTGAATGTGACCCGAAGCCGCTGAACTAAGGACTCGAGGTATATAAGACATAAGGTCAACTCACCCAGAAACCACCAGCAGTCCATCATCACTTCAACCTAGTCTCTCATTCATTCATTCATTAAACTCAACCAAGTCGCTCTTTCTTACTTCCAAATTCAAAATGAAGTTCAGCCTCTTCTCCTTCGCTGCTCTGGCCGCTACGGCTATTGCTTTCCCTGTCAACGAACCTGCCTCCGTGAAGGCTGTCCGTGACTACTCAGCTTCCGAGGCCACCGAGACCGTTACCAGCGCCGGCAAATACACACAAGGTGGTGTTTCCAACACCGTTACCAAGACAGTCACCAAGAAGATCACTAGCGTGCAAGTGACCGACTCCGTCGGTGTTGTCAAGGTTCTCACTGTCGCCGTCGACGAGGTCAAGGTCCAGGTCAGCGGTATCAGTACGTCATTTCCAACTTGATACATGTTTGTTTTGACAAAAGCTAACTCATGTCGTGCAGAGGAGATCATCACAAGCGTCAAGGCCGGCACTATCACCAAGGCTGTCGCCATCACCAATGTCGCCAAGCACTTCACCGTTCTGAACGAGCTCATTGCAACAGTGGTTAGCCAGCTCAAGGATCTTGTCAAGATCGAGATCCGTGTACCCGACGTCAAGGTCATCCTCTCGCTCGTCATCGAGCTGGTCAAGGAGATTGTTGCTGCTGCCAAGGAAGTCATCGGTGTCTTGGGTCTCGACAATGTCATCGGTAGCGTTCTGGAGCTTCTCTTCAAGACACTGGCTACTCTGCTCGGCCTCGTCACTGAGCTCGTCGGTGACATTGTTCCCGGCCTCGTTGAGATCCTTTCCAACATTCTCGGAACGCTCGAGAACACCCCTCTCGGACCCGTTGTGCAGCCCGTCAGCAGCATCTTCAAGGGCCTCACCGGCTACCTTTCTCAGGGTACTGCCTAAGACAGTAAAACTGCTCTGGGACATCTGAGACCGATACATGTTGCATTCGATAGATCACGCATTGGAGTTTAGCCATTAGATCCGGTTCAGCTATGCATAATAGTTAATAATTCACACATCTATCTAAAATTAATATGACGCCAGTGCTCATCATAATGTCCACCAAGCCTGTCCATTGTCCGATATCTCAAATGAATAGCCATGTATCAATACAGCATATGCAAGATCTTACTTGCATTCAACCTTGTAGCTACCAAAGTGCCTATGGGTCCCAAGGCACTGGCCATCATCAACATGCTTCTTTCCGCGCTTGCAATGGTCGTCGTGGTAGAGAAGAACTATATGAAGAATTAGTCTCATGAACCACAACTAAGAGAACATTTCTTCACTCACGCTTGCAATGATCGGTGTGTTCGTACTGCTTGACAGACTTGATCTTGTCGTGGAACTTGTAACACTTGCCATCGTCACTTCCATGCAGGGTAAGTTCACCGTAGTTGAGGGTGTTGTGTTTGCCGCCGCAGTCGATGGAGCCCCAAATGCGAGCTGAGATGACGTTACTGTTTGGTGGAGGCTTCGAGTGAGGATCGGCGCTGACGCCCATGGCCAGGGCAGCGATAGTAGTGAGGGCAACGGCGAAGTGCATGTTGGTAGTGTTGGTAGTGTTGGTAGTGTTGGATGAGGTGGTGAGTGGTAAGTAGTAATTAAGTATTGATTGTAGTGCTGGTGGTGGTTTCTGGATGATAAAAAAGTGTGGCCAACAGAGGGAATGCAAGTGACTTTATATGTCAATCTTCTGTATAGCAATACTAAGTTATACAATAATTAACTATGTGCTAAGTTACGTAGCAATTGAATGGCCATCCCCACTACGTCACATTGTGGCTATGGGGTTCTCGATTTTGAAAGCCCCAAAGTGACCGTTCACTCGAGCCCGAAGCAGATGTTGCAAATATACGAGATGTGTTGTCAGCACTAACGCATGTGCCAGCACATACTGTGAACCCACTGCCCGTAGCACGGTTATTACCGCGGCTACCATTGATCTACAAGCTCTTTCGTGGAGATCTCCTACAATTATATCCGGCCCATTCTTTAGCTGCTATATATATCGATTCTAGTTGTACTAAAGCGAATGGCTAGAAGACAACTGACAAGTATATAAGATTCAATGACGGTACTTCCATGTAGTACGCCCAAAGATTGATGCAGGATGTCGATCTACTACGTAACGGTAATATTGTGTACGGTTCACAAGTGCCGAATACGAATAAACAAAGCAGCTTTGGTCGTAATCTCGAGGATCTACTGTATTCATGCATGCAACAATGCGAGTTTGATGGAGAAAACTGAACACTTGACTGGAAAAACATTCCATAAGCTCTGCCATCAGCCGCCATAAGCACTTCCAGCCATGACGCGTCCGGACGTGCCGATTAATGGCTGACAGCCTCATTTACTAATTTTAGCCCACTTGATAAATTTCCGCCCCACGATCTCGTCATCCCCCGCATTCTTTGCCGATAATCCGAACATACGACCATAGTTTGGAGGCATTGCTGCCGTGTCGTACCAAAACATCACGATGCACCAAAGGGACCTCAGTTACGGAAGTCGGAATTCTTTGCGAGTTCCGTTTTTCTTGCGAATACGGCTGATGTCACTACAAGTCACGCAAGTATCTACTATGGACTGATCAAGAATGGAAGGAGAATATGTCTTTTATTTGATAAAGAATCGCACGACGTTAAGTGCTCTTTTAGGTTAGAGACAGAATTAAAACCAGATGAGTTGGGTAAAGATATACTAAGCTCGAAAGCGGCATTTTGACGGAGAGAGACATTTTAATAACGGGGGTTTCAAGGTCCTGGGTTGCGATAATATTTTCTACCCTAGTTAGAGCTTTCTGTTATGCTTCACGATTCACTATTGCACCTGGGTGTGGGGTTTAACGTAAACCAAATTTTTAGCGGAGTATAATTCGTTGGTCTAGCATACTATTTAGGGTATCATTCAAGTTCAAAGATACAACAACTTATTGGTCCTGTGTAAAGGAGAGCGAGATCCCCTGCTTCAAGTGTATGTAGACTGTCCCCTCAAATCAACCAGAATCATCATTGGCAATATCTCACTAGCATGTCAGCACCATCGATCCACCATTAGGAACGTGAGCAAAATTGGGCTCATCATAGTTCTCAGAAAGAGAATCCTCCTTGTGTTCCTCCTTGAGCGCCCACTCGACTGTGCGTTGTATATCGTTTGTTCTTGTAAGCCTCATGAATATCCCGGTATACTCCAGATCGGAATTGTGACTGAGAAGCCAATGCTCGACGCCCCCAACCTTACGATGTAATGCCAAGCCTCCCTTTGCCCCAAAAGTGGTTTGAATGCCTGCAGTATAACTCTCTTTGAGACCGTGCAACATAGCTAACTTCTGTGTCTTGGGCTCCGAGTCGAGAAAGGCGTTGAGAGGCTTTGTGTCGATCTGGATACCATGGGGAGATTGTAAGATAACTTCGTGTATCTCCTTCTCCTCCACGGTATGCGACCAGATGATAGCGTGAACAAAGTGTAGTGTACCTTGTCCAGGCAAGAGGATTGGGGTGAGCCAAGTGGGAAGAGGTTCACCAGGATGATTGTCTGGGGTTTGCCAATGAGTCTCGGAGGGATCTAGACGATGAATGGTACGGATGGTCTTAAAATGACCCCAAGGCTTGACAATCGCAGTTGCTTCAGGTGATGCTATAACTGGTATGTCGGGAGAAAACGTGCGTAAGGTCTGCGGGTGCAGATGATCAGAAAAATGGAACCCAAGTAGGATGGCATCCACAGGGCTTGAAGAATGTTGTTGAGCAGCATGTTCTTGATCCAGCTGCGAATTGTGCACGGCGGCAGCTTGTTCAATGTCTCTCACCAAGCTTTCAAGGGCTTCGAAACTCGAAATCTCAGGATTTTTCACCATGGCAATGTGAACGAACCAAGAGTTCATGACATGAGCGGCCCCCTTCAGCCAAGGCTCAAAGGCGACATGGTAATAGGCCTTTCCCGTGGCTTCTTGCTCTACTTTGGGTCTGGGAAAGGACATTAACCAGCTGTTGTCACCATTGAGGGAGGTGAGCAAGGGCCGAAGCAGCTTATCGGGGTCCGACAGGTGTTTTTTGATGGTTTCAAGCCGTGATCCAGCCATTGTATAGTTTTTAAACGATGCGAAGTCGAATTGTACGGTATTTGAGTTGTGGGGAAGAAGCTTGAGAAGTGGAGGAATCAATGACGGCATGAAGGGGGATTCTTTCTAGATGTCTCGGTTCCCTTGCAGCTAATTCGCAATAGGAAAAGGTTTCGCGTATCCATGGGGACACGGACGCAGGGGTAACAGTAGATAACAGCCACAAGATACCGACGATGTCATCGATTCGCTGTATCGGCATTTGTTGCCCTATCCAGAAATGAGTACTACATGACATGCATCCCATCAACCCTGTTACTGTAGATACACAAAACTTCCGGCTCTAAATGATTGGTCTTTCGAGGATTGAGTGATGAAAATGCTACCCCTCATCGGCTTGATACCGTAATATCTCGCGCCAGGTTGAGGAAACTCCCGCAATAGCAAATAACTCATAAGGGGAAAACATAAGTCCGACTCACCAACGCCTCTCAGCGCCTCTCAGTAGATTAGGCCAATAATTAACGTGGGAATAGACTCAGGCTTACATTAGTCCGTGGTTGACCATGCTCAATTTCACGAGTGTTTGCGGTAGACTCTCACAACTTGGCCTTGTGATGCCCTTGTTGTTGATCGGGTGGATCACAGCCACAGGAATCCTGACTCTCATGGAAGTTTCTTGGTGATCCAGGGTAGTATAAATATCATTGCTGTTTAATTTGTTTTTTACCTATCGGCAAGTGGGGAGATATCCCAAGAAGGTATACGTAAACTGGGGTTTCGAATCTTATGTACACATCACCATTGACTAGATAAGAACGACGTATCGACACTGCGACCAGTTATGCGCACCAAACATTGGAAGCATGTACCATCACTTGTTCTGGTGATACAGGCATGAATGCTGATGTTGACCAGTACTACACCATCTGGGTAAGTGGATAAGAGAGACAGTGAAGGCTGTGACAAAAAAAGGCTCGGACATCTATATCAAGGATCGCGCCCCAAAGTGCCCTCATATTTCTGTCACTCTTGACCTCTTCCTTTCTCAGTCGTCTCCTGACCCACCAGCATGCCGTCCGGTAGGTGGCGAATTTGCATCGTCATATATCGCTCGTGGCAATGTTTGAGGTATTAAGCCCATATCTATCCGATGTCGCTCGCTACAACATCTTGCATCGTCCTTAAAGCAAAAAAGAAATCTCAGTTATCGGGGGGGCTTATGACCTTGAAAATTAGGCAAGGCCGCGATCCCACTAGTCAAAGGAGACTGGGGAAATTAGACGCATTTTCTGCTTAGTCAAATAAAAGCAAGCTAAATAAAGAACACGCAGAGACTTTGGTCGAGACTGGACACGTCATTGGCGCAAAAGGGTCCGGAAATGTCTCGACTGGTCCGTTCAATTTCTTGATCCTTCGTTAGATCAAAACCAGCATCAGGCGGTAGCAAAACAAAGGAAATAAGCACGGATCAGAAGTGGGGGATCAGGCTCTCGGCCGATAACGCCCTATCACGTTCAAACGGCTTTAAAGTCTTTTCAGTGAGTAGGTGTACAGTGATTAGAAGCTTCCTGATTCACCATGTATGCTTCGTGATATTCTCCTCTTCAGCCTCAATGGGAACCAGCATGGGGATGCCAACCCGGGGTCCTTTGCAACTGAAGGGTCGGTTTCGCGCTCTTCCGTTTCATATTATTTAATACGTCAGTCTTGGTTTTAAAGTCCAAGACTTTTCGCTCTTCCACTAACCGTAGACTTGTCGATGCTAGCCAGGGGAAATCATCAAGATAAGAAGTTCTAGCCGCTGTTTCTTGGCAACTCAACACTGGCCAACTCGTTGGGCATTCTTTTGGGTCCGCTGTTACATATCCAGGGGCTTGGGGTTGTGAACATAGTATAGGTGGCCGTATCTGGCTGTGTGGTTGTCTGCATCCGATCAATTAGTGGATGGTAGAGCCGTCCAACTCAACCCATCTTGGTATATCAAACTATTTCTAATTGTAATCTTGGACAGCAGGGGAGTCGTGACTAGTAGCCGTCGACACGACAATGGTTCGTCTTTTCAACAGCGTCTCCTTAAATGCCAAGATCTATTTGGTATGCTAAGGAGGACTGCGACACGGGTACGCACCAATGATCCTCGGACAAAAGTGGGGTGGTCAGTATCAGAAACCTGCTATCCGCTGGAAGAAGCCACTGTTACTGCTATCAGCCAAACCATCATGTCCACGTTTCACATCACCGCCCACGCGGTTGTCAAAAGCTCGTACCATATGGCTGGCGTTGAGGGTATTCTCTCAATTGATTCCAAACCCAGAGCTGTGGTTCTTCCAATACAGTTCGTTCGCCAGTATGGTACGTAGTGGGAAAAACCTGCATAAGCACTAGACACTACTGTAAAGTTATTGACTTGGCGGCGACCCAGGCTTGATCGATTCTGGGCCCATCCAAATGTCCTTACTCGCGCTCTGTAGACCCTTTGCCAAATGCTAACGGGCGCGACCGGCTCGTCTGAATGGGGCCATCAAACTCGACGATACTGTATTGATACTAACGTAACCGCCGGGATCAAATTCCGTAGATAAATCGGAGAGGCCCTAGCTTCATATGTGTTGTTAGTAGATCTACGATGCAGAACCCCCTGTCCCTGTGATACCGCTGAAGCTGCGATGAGGTGCCTGGTTTTGTAAAAGCTGTCGTGATGCATCCGATAAATGCATTCAGCGTCGATTGTAATCACTTTCAATACTGTAGACCAAATTGATTGAGAAAGAAAAGACTCACCGCTTCTCATGTAAACTGTAGCTCGCCATAGCCGCTGACAGTCAGGCAGCCCTTACGTTGCGATGCCGGCCTGGAGAAGTGATTTGCAGTATCGTGGCTGGAAATTAACCCAAAGCGACAATTGACTGGAGATCATCAAATTGTCGACCAATTGCATTCATCTTGCGATAACCACACAATCATCTTAAGACGTTAGTACAGTGAACCGTGGCTTGAGGGGCTTGGGGATGTCTAAAAGCTAGTCCTCTACTGTAGGACTAGCACGGCAGCGCGACAGCACGGGGAGGACGGGAACGGCGGCGAGGCCTCGACCACCCGTGATCGTCACCAGGTTTCCGGGATTAATCAGTTTAGATGCTGCTTATCAATGTGTTCGTGAGCCTCTTTCATCTGGTATTGATCAATGTCCAGACTGGCTGAATCGGACATCTACAGTGCAGGAATGGCTAATTCGTAGGCCAGTCCAACGAGCGAATAAACAGGCTACACCCATGTCGTCTATCAGACATGTCTCAAATCGACTCCAGGCAAAGCAAAGCAGAAATAACACGGCAGGACAGTGTTTGGAGATGATTGCTTGGTTTACGACACCTCCCGGACCACTAAATTCAATCCATGGCTCCCTACTGCTTCCGAGTCATTGCCCTTGAACTAAGGAGCAATCCGAGATCATTGCTTGGTGCACAAGTCAGTAAGGTTTGCTAGGGGCTGTACTAGTGAGACCGTTGATGATTAGCGGGCGACCTGGGCAGTGGGAACAAGAGGTCAAAACGCGGGGAATGAAGGACCAGCTCTGCCTGGTAAACCCGGCAATTGTCTAAAAAGGAACGACTTCTCGAAACATGACGAGTCGACTTTTTCCACTGAAGCTTGAGCATCACCTGGTAAATCGACATCTCCACCATGGCCCTTGATGCGACCGCAACGTCGGTAGAGCCCACTGGTCTTGGGCGTACTCTCCTTGGCGTTACGATATTTTTTCTCATCCCGACGACGATTATTATTATTTTAAGATGCTGGGTTCGACTACGGTACAAAATCTTTGGCATGGATGACGGTCTTATGCTTATCGGCTGGGTGTGTGACAAGTCACGTTTTTTTTTTTGCAACACAGTCTTACTAATTGGAATATTAGATGCTATATGTGTCCGTTAGCGGTATCGTCGCCCGAAGCACGTATGCTGGCCTCGGCACCAAAGACGCCGATTTAAATGCTTACCTCCAGAATGATGGCCGAAAGGTGTGTTATAATAACGATTGCCACAACAATACCGGATCAATCAACTTACGTCTACTCAGTTTCTTTGGTTCTTCCAAGTAACCTACTGCATTTCATTACTATTCCTCAAAAGTTCCATCTGCGTCACGCTTCTTCGCATTGCTGTCGCCAGGACCCATCGCATTATCATGTGGGCTACGCTTGCATTCGCCCTGCTTTCGACCACCACTGTCATTATTGGGCTTTTCGTTATCTGCCGCCCGATATCTACGGCTTGGGGTCATGAGGGAACATGCGCACCGACAGTTGTTATTGCGAGTCTCGGATATCTTGTGTCGGCCGGTGCAGTCGTAACTGACTGGATCTGTGCCATCTTGCCCATCTTTATGCTGTATAAATCCAACATGAAGAGAGCGACCAAATTTTCAGTCGGTATTATTCTCGGACTGGCTGCTTTGTACGTTTCATTTCTGGTTTCTGGCATGTTGGAATACGGACTAACGCTTGCAACAGGGCATCACTCTGCACAATTATTCGACTTCCCTACGTGAAATACTATACCATAATTCCCGATTATTTATGTCAGTACCCGTCTGATGACTCTACACTCCCTCCGCCTATCTAACATACAATTCAGACAATGTCGCAAACATTGTCATCTGGTCGATCGTTGAATCAGGAATTGGAATCGTGGCCGGTTCACTACCCTCACTACGCAAGCTGGTCAACCACCGATTCCACTTCGACAGTTCGTCAAACAATTCTCCAGCTCAGGTTACGCCTTTTGCGGGCACCAACCGGGCCATCATCACATCCAACTCAGCATCAACCTCGCGGAGGCCCAATAAAGCTGGATCATCTGCGTTAGGCGAGGGAGAGGGCGAGTGGGAGCAGCTCGACGATACCGCATCTAACCAAAAGATTTATGTCAAGGTGGATCTAGAGATGCAATCCTTGGAGCGACCAACGACATCCCGGGCTTCACACGGGTCCAGAGAAGACCTCGTGCGATAAAGGAAGGACATTTAATTATGGGATCTCACCAATTACAGCCAAATAGGTTCAACAGCACAGACATACATGACCCTCGTTGCGATAAGCAGAGGGGTTTTCCATGGTAACAAAAGCATTAGCATATAGATTAGCTGGCAAGGATTGCTATTAATATGTAGATTATGTATAGCTAAAATAGTATATAAGTTTAATTACAGTCATCTCCCTGTGCTTCTTTTACCCGCTACGTCTTTGAATTTATCAAGCAATATCCCCCAACTTCTTAGTTGATAACTATGGCTCACTTCCCTATTCACTATCAACATCTGCTTCTAGCTGAATTAATATCAGCTACACTACTCTGATTCTTTGGTGCACATTCCACACAATTCTTTCGAGTAACACGGTTGATAAGAGCGACCGGACCTTGCATCTCGTCGATAGGCTTAGAACTAAAGTTTTTCTTGGAATTAAGATGCTTCCAAGAACATCTTACAAAGTTTTAACATTCGAAGAACAGAAAGAAAGACATCTTGAGCTAACTGGAAAGGATATCAAGATGCGCAAAATAGATAGTACACTCGACCTTTGTAGTAAATAAATTGGAACGTGTCAAGTATAATATTCTCTGGACATATTTTTCCTACCCTGGATGCACCTTATCAAGCAGATTATCAATAAGAAGATAAAGCATATCTTATCTGAGCTCGGCACCTCGGGAGAAGATCATCCGTCGCAACAGAGGTGAGATGGGCGGAGCGGTATATACTTATTCCGAGGAACTATCATCCGTAAAAGGTATTGTTAACCACTCTGCCTTTTGGACGGATGGACAGCATCACGTGACACCCAAGTCGCCGTCTCACTCTGAATAGTGTAAGAATCCAGCTAAAAACAGTATGTGAGCATCCGCAATTCGTCTATTGTCATAAACGAGTAGCCTGAGATAGATGCTCAAAGCAGCTGCACTCGTCGTTGTTAGCGCTCTTGGTCATTAGAGAAGCTGTATATTCTACTCCTGAGAATACAAGGCCCAAGTGGCAATTCCAACGTATAAAATATGTCATAGTATCTCGCCCGTGGGGGTCAAGAGCACGAAATTCAACGGTGATGTCTATAGAGAGATTGTCGACCGATATATCAGGGATCTAAGTGGTGGATGGGATTAACCGGTAGACGACGGCCCGTACTAGCATGCAGTGGAATTGATCTAGCTGCACCATTACGATCTTAAGGGTTCCTAGGGTTTCATTCTAGAATAATGCTAAAACTGACTAGGGTGTAATCTTGGCATGGTGAAGTCCCTGAAGGAAGCTCCGTTCAGTGGGGACAAAGACCTATCCGTCGACTGACGATCAAGTCTATTATGGCAGTAAAAGTTGTATTCAATACAAAAACATTTCAATTTATTGTTTGTTGGAGTATGTGCATCTTTCCTCCTTTTATTTCGTCTATTTGTCCCTGATATCTCCAATGTTGATGTCTTAAACCCGCGTCTTACCCTCCCGCATTGGCCACAACTCCTTAGTCAAAACGATCACGACATTGGATCCGCAAATTGTGAATTGATGGCGCAAGCAACAAATTCAATGGCGTTCGACACAAAAATACAAGGATTTCACAACCTGTCCCTGCATCTCCTCGGGGAATTAACGACTCTTGGTCGGGCAATTGCCTACTATTCACCTACATAGGTAAGTTTCTGTCGGTTCTTTCGCGGGGGACCACTTAGGTAGCCACGTAAAATCTACTATGCACGTTAATTTTCGTTTGATGTCACAGCATGTACATGAACTCCCGATCCATTCTTATGGGCCCCCCGAGAGAAGGTTGTTTCAATGATCGACAGTAGTTTAAATATTCTGCAGCCACCCGGTTCTGCACGATTTCTTTGATGCCTTTGATGTGTTAGCCTGTTTTCTCGTTCCTTGTCGAGAAAAAGAAAGGTTAGGTGACTTCATCATGTCTCCTCAACAACCGACTATCGTCCCTTCGTCTACAGGGTCCGACTCGCCCTCCGACAATGGCAGCCTCAAGGCCAAGGGTAAAGTCGATACCGATGGCTATCCCGGCGATTCAGTCCCGCCTACAGCCCCAGCTCTGGCCGCTTCGCAGGGCCAGCGCATGGAATCAGCAATGGGGGACGCCATTCTACGATTTCTTCGCATTCGCAAGTCTCCAAAGAACGATCTTTACGATCTCGATGCGGTACGAATTTCTGGATTTCTAAAGGAGGTCATACAATATAATGGACTAGGCTGACTGGAACCAAGATCGCTACTCAACCCAGTATTTGGGACTCGGAAGATATCGAGCGGTACAAGGAACTATACATTCATCCGCAGTGGGAGAACCGGACCGCCTTTGACCCCAACTTCCGATGGACGTGGCGGGAAGAGAATCAAGTGCGACATAAGGTTGACTGGAAGATCATGGTAAGGAGACTACTTGCTAAGGTTTTTTGTCAATGCTGACCCTTACAGGTCTGGGTGTGTGTCATGTTTGCAGCTTTGAACATTGACAGGAACAACATCCAAAACGCTGTCTCTGACAACATGCTTGACGATCTGGGTATCACACAGGTCGACTACGTAAGTTTCCTTACTTGAACACAAGGGGAAGGGGTGTGAGACACGGTGCTGACTCGTACCAGAATATTGGTCAAACCATATCTCGAGTTGGCTTCCTTGTAGCCGAATTGCCTTCTCAGCTGATCTCTAAACGGTAAGATAACTCCTAGACTTGATGGCACCGATCACGCTGACTTGTGTTTAGTATTGGTCCTGATCTGTGGATTCCAATCCAACTTTGCATCTTCAGTCTCATTTCGGCTATGCAGTTCTTTCTCAAGGGGCGCGCCTCTTTCCTTGCGACCCGATATTTGATGTAAGTCCTATGAAACACTTTCGGCGCGTCAAATTGCTCACCATCTAGTGCCACATTCCAAGGTGGTTTCATCCCGTAAGTCTTCTTATCTAGCCGGACCTCGGATATTTGTCTAACAAGGCGCAGCGACACGATTCTTTACCTAAGCTACTGGTACACTGGCACAAGAGTATGTTGATAGAAGTCAATTACTGCATTCGACTTTACTGACCTTCTCAGCTCCCAATCCGATTGGCCTGGTTTTGGATGTCCTCGCAGCTTGGTAGGTGGCTACCTCCAGTAACACAGACATGTATGCTGACAGAAGTTATAGTCGATATTGGCGTTGGCTTCGCTGCTGTTGGATTATTATCGATGCGCGGAATGCTTGGCTATGAGGGATGGCGTTGGCTCTTCCTGATTGAAGGTGCATTTACTTGTGAGTGCTCACCGTACATTTTGGCGTGGCCGTGCTAATCCTGCTGAAGTCCTCATCGGAGTTGCATCATTCTTCCTGATGCCTCAATCACCTGCGAGAACCAAGAGTTGGTGGAACCCCAAAGGATACTTTACTAAAAATGAAGAAAAAATCATTGTCAACTCTGGTAGGCTTTGTGGCTCACGATTGACGGTTGCTCAGAACTGATCTTGGTTTAGTCATTCGAGATGACCCCCAAAAGGGTGGCATGTACAACAGACAGGGCCTGTCCGTCAGACAGATCTGGGAATGCTCCAAAGACTACGACATGTGGCCACTGTACGCTCTTGGTCTGCTTTTCGGTCTGCCCAAGTATCCCGTCAACCAATACCTGTCGCTCTCGTTCCGTGGACTTGGTTTCAACGTCATCGAGACAAACTTGCTATCAATTCCCTGGATTGTCGGATCTTGCATCACGATGTTGCTTATTACGGCGTTGAGTGAACTTATCAATAATCGAAGTTTTGTATCCATGGCAGAGGATGCATGGCTACTACCATGCTTCGTGGCACTGATTGCCCTGCCTGATCCTATCGGACCTTGGGCTTATTTTGCCATTTCAACAGTGCTGCTGTCGTTCCCATAGTAAGTACTAACATTTTATGAACCAAGACGTTCCCTAACAGTTTTTAGCACTCATCCGATTCAAGTCGCCTGGACCAGTCGAAATGCTGGGTCCGTTCAGAATAGAACTGTTTCTGCTTCGTAAGACAAACCTTCTGCCGGGCGCTTTTCTGTTACTGACAAGACATAGGATTTACAACATGTGGGTTCAAGTCAGTGGTATGATTGGAGCAAACAGTAAGTCTTTCATACATGGTTGACAATTCCGTCACTAAAAATGTATAGTCTACCAACCTGAGGACTCCCCACGATACTTCAAAGCAAACAAGGGTTTGCTTGTCATTTGCATATGGATGTGTGTAAGTACTACCATATCTTCCATGATCAATGCGCCCAGAAAACTGACATAGTTCCAGTTGGTTCAATATCCTGGAACTTATTTCTACTATAAGTGGAGGAACAACCAAAAGGCCAAAAAGTGGGATGCCATGACCCCAGAGGAGCAACGGCACTATCTGACAACCACCACCGATCAGGGCAACAAGCGGTAAGCACCTTGTTCTTTCGATTTATTCAACTTGCTAATTCTTCTGATAGCCTCGATTTTCGTTTCGCCACCTAGATCCGATGGGCAGAGGATACATGGGGAAAAGTACATGCTAGTCTGTGGCCTGTTCGATTCCGTTAGTATGGGTGTAAAAGGTGGTCGGTCGCAAAATGGAATGTGTTTTTATAGTGAGCATAGATCGCAGTGGTGGGAAGCGTGCTCTACCCCCTGAACAAATTGACAAGTCGTTGAGAATTAATAAGAAAATTAGAGTAAGCCCGACACACTAATTGATGCTACATCAGGCCCTGAGTTATGGTAGTCAACCACTCACGGTTTAAATGTCAGCACTTGGACAGTTAACGTACCATTAACCATCTATCGATCAGAACTTTATTTTATCCCCAAGATCCCATAATGCAACTTGACTGCTTTCCTCAGCAAATTGCAGTAAATCACTATTTCCATGTTCAATGCCATCCACAGACATCTACAGAGTGACATGTCCTCAATCCTGTGCCTCCGGATGAATTGTTCCCCCATGACATCACTTGATCAATCTAGAACCAGATCGTGCCTCGGCAAGTTGATCGATCCAACCACCCAAGACGAATTGTCAAGATTTGAACCGAGGGTTGACGCGGGGTTAATGCACCCAAAACAGAAAAGATTGGTCTTTTACCCCACACTTTTTGCTTGACCCTGGTTGTTTGCTTGTTGGTCTACCCCAGATTTTTCGCTCAGCTCGCTTCTTCGCATTCCGAGGATGGAAGCGTTAAATAGCTCCCCTCAATCTGTATTCCTGGATGATCAATCTCTTCTTCACTAATTCAGCTCGCTCTTTCTATCTGATTGTGTGGCTTAACCTCTCTCAGTAACAAAGCTAACTTGATCAAATCCCTCAGCCCAGCATGGCCCTCAGATCACGATGGTCGGAACCTATCCCGAACTGTTCCCTTCAGCAGTGGATTTTTGGTTCTTCTTCGGGGCCTATGCAAGATCACGATAAACCCATTCTCATCGATGCGGATCGTCCAGACACTCATTTCCTCACCAAGAGCCAGTTTCGATTACTCTCGAAACAAGTCGCATTGGGTCTCATCAACGCGGGCATACGCCCTGGAGATAGAGTCCTTGTGTTTTCTTCCAATAACGTCTATTTCCCAAGCATCTTTCTCGGAATCTTGATGAGCGGTGGCATCTTTACTGGCGCAAATCCATCTTTCACACCCCGTGAGCTTTCATATCAGCTGGAAAACTCCGGCAGCACATTCATGTTTGTTGCAAAAACCCAACTGCCCACTGCTTTGAAGGCCGCTGAATCTGTCGGCCTACCAAGAGACAACGTCTTTGTTCTTGATCCTTCGATACTCCCTCCTGTTGATTCTACAACGGCAGCCTCGTCCCAGACTCTTCAAGAAGATGGTCTCCGTCCGTGGACTGATTTGCTAGTGGGCAATCAAGAGCAAGCCAAGACATGGCACTGGGTTGAGCCAGCAGATCCAGAGACAACCGGTTGCTGCCTCAACTATAGCAGTGGCACAACAGGCGTCCCCAAAGGAGTCGAGATCACTCATGCATCGTACGTTGCAAATGGCGTTGGCGTTGTCATGCTGGCAGACCTGGAGCCTGATGTCAATATCCGAAAGGTGTCAAAGGGCCTGGGCTTTCTTCCCATGTACCATGCTTATGCGCAAACCTACTATGTCTCGATCTATCCCCATACCGGAATCCCGGCCTACATTATGCCAAGCTTCGACTTTGAGAAGATGCTGCAGCACATTCAGCGTTTCCGCATAACTAGCCTGTTGTGTGTCCCTCCCATTCTCGTCTACTTGTCAAAACACCCGCTGGTCAAGAAGTACGACATCAGCAGTGTCATACGTGTAAGCTCTGGCGCTGCACCTCTCAGTCGTGAGGTCGCCCAAGGTGTTGAGAGACTTTGGGAAGACCAAAGCGTCAACGTGAAGCAGGGCTGGGGCATGACAGAAGTGACGTGCACCTGCATGACCTGGGACCCTCGTGTCCGTTGCGATCCTGCGGCGGTGGGTGAACTGGCGCCCAACTGTTCGGGAAAGATTATGCACTTAGATAGCGAAACCGCCGTGGAGAAGCCAGGGGAGCGCGGTGAGCTGTGGGTGACGGGACCAACTCTGATGAAGGGATACTGGCAAAACCCAAGCGCGACCGGATCCACCATTCACGTTGATGAAGACGGCACAAGATGGTTGAAGACAGGCGATATTGCATATGTCGAGTCCTTTGAACCTGGAGCCATCTTCCATATCGTGGACAGAATCAAGGAACTGATCAAGGTCAAAGGCAATCAAGTTGCTCCAGCCGAACTGGAAGCCGTGCTCCTTGATCACCCTGAGATAGCAGACGTTGCCGTCGTTGGTGTTCCATACGAAGGGGATGAAGTTCCTCGCGCATACATCGTCAAGATTCCAGGGTCCCAGCTTACTGAGAATCAAGTGGTGGACTGGATGGAGGCTAGAGTGGCCAGGTACAAGAGGCTTAAGGGTGGTGCTACATTCGTGGATATGATTCCAAAGAATCCCGTGAGTACCCTTCCATTTACTAGTGATTTGCTCTAACAATCTATGTATCAGTCTGGGAAGATCCTCAGACGGGCGCTTCGAGAAAAGGCAAAGGCAGAGCTTAATCCCGACCGAACACCTGTGTCGCGCCTGTAAACAAGGTGATCTCCTTCGTTCCAGTAAGGTTTCTGAAGACAGCCCACGAATTGACGCGCAGGTTTGGCGCAAACCGCCTATATAACGGCGAATGAGCATTTGTCCATAAGTGTCCATTAGCGGTAAAGCCATAGGCATGTTTATATGCATTGAATTTGGCGAGTGGTTCGCCTGGACATTGTGTATCACTCTCTCACACCGAAGGATTCGTGCTGAGAGATAATCTATAGCACCTTTACCCCATTTCATGCAGACAATAGAACATTCCATGGAGGGTGGCTCGAACATTTTCTACATTTTTCAACTTTACAAGCTACTCCCCAGATGAATCCCATTCTCGCGCGTGCTGTGTTCCTTATTCCGAATTCTTATCCACAGCAGCTTCATCTGAAAGACATACAGGTCAGAACGAAGCCATAGACAAAACATCTATAGACCCAAAGACTCTATCCCACTACTGGCAGGACGCCACTCAGCAAGGCGTAGGCTTTTCATCCACAATTCAGTTGCATAATCCTTTTCAGCAACAAACTCTCCAGGTGCATCCTCGATTCCATTTCCAACATGCCAGCATGGCCATATTCAGTTCGATTCACTCTCTCAAGACTTCAGATGATACCCGAGTGGTTCAGATGGCTGACGCATTCGATGACTGCGAATCACTAATCTCTGAAGGGTTTGGATTCTGAAGGATCTTGTTGGTTAGGTCCTTGAGTGACACATCCTTGGTCTGAAGCAAGTTTTCGAGGGTGGCAATTGCACCAGGGCCAGTTTTGACCAAGAGTCGGAGAAAGTCAACATGCATCACATGGTTGGCAAGCTTCCCAGCGGTCACCTTGATCTGGTCAAGGTGGGGCTTTGCTTGGTTCATCAAGATTAGCGCAGGACGAGCGGCAGTTTCGGCATCCTCGAGGGCGGATCTGGCGGAGTCAAGCTGTGACTCGGCGTCTTTGAGAGCGATGATGTTGGCGGACATCTGAGCTTGGTGGTCTTGTTCGAGCGCCGCGAATTTGTCCTGAGAGATCTGCATCCATGCATCTTTGGCATCTTCGAGGGTCTTTTGGCATTTGGTCAATCTCTGGTTCTTATCCCTCAGGTTGCTGAGCTTTGCCTCGACCGCAAGGTAGGTGGCCTGTGCAGCCCGATGGCGTGCAAGGTGTTGCTGATGAGCTTCAATTCGCTGGTGGACAGATTGCTGCAATTGGGTGAGTTGGTTGGCCTTCTCTTCATGTTGTTTGCCCACAACTCGAACGTGGTCGGCGAGGCATTGGTGGAAACTTTGAGCGGCCTGATGCAGTTTGGAATTGTCATCATACTAATGTCTCATTAGACTCTGTTACCACTAGATATTAGACAGGAACTTACTCGGCCGAAGGGGGGAGAAGTTGAATCTCGTACGCTTTCAGTTGTCTCTTGGCGAGATGATGTGTCGTTACCACGGACACGCTTGTTGGGCTTGTCAAGACTGACGGGCGTGACAGAGCGCTCTCGCTTGTGAAGCACAGAGAGTGGAGAAGCAGCTGTCGTCAGGTTCGAGTCGCTGACGGCTGCACTGTCAGTGGCAGCCTCGGTGTTGGTGGCGACATTAAAGGGCCTCTTTGACTTGATTGCTACCAGAAACTTGGATGAGGTAGGCCTTTCAGCAGGGCGTTGATGCGTAGCATCGTTTGCAAGCTCATCTTCATCGTCAGTTGCTTGAGCTTCGTCCATGGTCGGCTTGGCTCGCTGAATGTCGGTGTGTACAGAGGCGTTGCTGTCATCAACGACGGAGTCAACTTCTTGATCATCTCCGTCATGGTGATGAGGTGCTGAGGTTCTCGGACCACTTCGACTCTTGCGTGTAGGCTTGAACTTGGGATCAACAAATTTCTTCTTTGCGGCGCTGACATCGCTCAAACGAAGAGACAAGGATTCTTCGTCTTCGGCTTCCGCTGCGCGTGAAGCAACAGCTTGGTGGAGAAATTCCTTGACGTCGTTGATGTTGGCTTCGGGATTCGCGTTGGCGTGCTCTGTAATCATGGCCAGAGACCCCAGCAAAGTGCATCCCTAGTGCTTTGGGGGGAACTCGGCCAGCCATTCCCAAGGCTTCATACCGACAGCGTTTTCGATGCGCTCGACTGAGCGGACTTGGCGGTTAGAGACATCGCAGTTGTTGGGCCATCCTGCAAGATCGGGCTCAGTGACAGTGGGAGTGGTAGTGGGGGAGGGCGCCTCGTCAGGCTGGGGCAGTCGAGGCTTTGCTAGAGGTTTGGTCATGGCGCCGAATGTTTTGAGTAGTGACTAAGGGAAGAAGATGAAAGCGCGAAAGACGCGTGTGGAAGAGTTGTGATGGCATCACAACATGCAAACACTGAGATGAAGGGATGTGGCGTGTGGTGGGTCTAGCACGTGACCGCGGCTCAACTCATGCTCAGCCACAGCACCAAGACTGAACATTCGACCATGTTTTACATCTTCCTTCCTTCAATATGGTTAGAATTAACCATCTTGGCTTCAATTATAGAGAGCGTGACTACCTGTAGCTGATTGTTTTCGCTGTGAGCATGTAAA
Organism: Fusarium lateritium; assembly: GCA_014898835.1. Taxonomy (NCBI): domain Eukaryota; kingdom Fungi; phylum Ascomycota; class Sordariomycetes; order Hypocreales; family Nectriaceae; genus Fusarium; species Fusarium lateritium. Next base: position 21,089 of record JAAVTZ010000427.1, read on the forward strand.
TTAGGTATCTTTGTGTCGATTTTTCGGGTGGAGTTCGGCCACTATCACAACCTTCTGGCGAGGTCATTCTTATGGGTTCATGGCAGAAATGTTACGAGACTAACGCCGGTTTACTGTTGGAGCAACAAATAGCTCAGGTGGCCCGAGATTCGGTTGACTTGATTATCAATCTCTGCTAAAGCCTACCAACAAGAATTTAATCTCACCTAATTAATGCTGTGTACCCATAACCTAGTGGCTCGAGTTTGGGCCGATGCTCTCTATAGAAATTCGTGGGTGTGGAACATAGTGTTCCATATTGAGTTGGAAGCCGTGGTTAATGCAGGGAAGGATGGCAAATGTCTAATCTGTCGAGTGTAGGACTACATATGTAGTAGAGGGCTTTGCCCATGAAGTTATTTTAGCAAACCAGTTTCAAAGAAATTGGAGAGCATCTTCGAATCGGAAGAACATTTTCCATCAGTATTCTGCTGTGCAGCCTATGTTGGGAACCACGCTGACACCTGGTGATACATGTAAGCGTCAATTCAAGGATGGGTATGTTATTTATTACCGACTACCTTTGGGCCCCAAGACGTCACTTAGAAAAGTCAGCACATCAGTTTAGAGTTGACAGAGTCTACAAATGTAAGTCTTCAAATACATTTTTCGGTAGTAGTTGACCAGACGACATAACCTGGCATAGAAAAGATGGACTGTTCAGCTCTAGTGGCTGCTTTACAGTTGCAAGAACCTTATGAAAACCGTGAATCCTGTCCAATATACGCTTCTAGCCACCGGCTGCTATAAGGTGAACTCATTTTCGTTATGTGATAATTCAACTAGATCTCACTTTCAAGCTAATACATTGCGGAACTCGTACAGCCTTGACGTATCTTTTCTTCCATCATCTCTTCTGGTGCATACTCAATTACCATGGCATAACCCTTCAAGGCGATAGCTTTCTTACATCTCATGCAAGTTGGCAGGCAAAGGCAACAGACGAGACGAACTTCTCTTTTCAATTATTAGGCATCCCCGAGAAATAATACATTAAAGCCAAATCGCCCTTTCGGCATCTAACTCAAACGAATATTGATTATACCTTTACCAAACTCGAGTAAATGGAAACCTGTTCGACGAGTCAATCCTCCTCGCTGATCTGTTCTTACTTTAGATCAGAAAGACCAAGAACATGATCGAAAGCCAAGCCAGTCCGATAGATACCATACCGGCGCCATAAGCACTCGGCATTCCTGCACCTGCAGTCGGGACGACGGGAGAAGGCGTGGCAGGTACAGGCGCAGGCGCAGGTGCAGTCGGGGTGGCTGCAGGAGCTGTTGCGGGCTGTGAGGGAACCTAGGTGTGCTTTGTTAGGATCTACTTCTCTTGGACAAGAATACCAACTTACAACAGGCGGCGGAGGCACCACGGGAGCAGAAGGAGCCACGGGAGCAGAAGGAGCCGAAGGCGCAGAAGGAGCCGAAGGCGCCGAAGGATACGCGGCAGACCCGGCGGCTGTCGCACTGGGTACTCCGGAGACCGGACCAAGGCTAACGCCTGCCGCATTACAGATTTGAAGACCGGTTTGAATTGCAGCTGTGATGAATTAGATCATTTCGATTCCCTCATGATAATGAAGAAGCATACCAGCCGCGTCGGTTGGGTTACAGCCTGAATTGACACAGCTGACATATGCTGCGGCAAATCCTGGTGTCTTGCAGACACAACCAGGGTCAGTAGAACCGCATTTACTGTTCTGAATGGCCTTGAGAGCACATGGTTGCTGCAACATACGTTAGTCAAGGGTAAAGAAATCCGGTCAAGCCGTTGTAGCTTTACTCACCGCACAAGTGGGTAAAACCTGCCCACCGCCTTGGGCACCGCCGGCGCTGGACTGTGCCAGAACAGCGGTGGAAAGGAAGGTGGTAGCGAGTAGGAAGAATGATTTCATCTTGGGATCTAATTGACTGTGTCGTGAATAAGTTTATATCGTTGACGAGCGTGTGAGGATTAGTCTGCGGCAGTCTGTGGATAGTGGTAGGTATGGTCGGATGAGCAAAGAATGGCTTGAATAACGACTGTGATTTGCTTGCCTTGGGGATAGCAGATAAAAAGTTGGACCAGCACGTCCATTTATGTAGAGAGCTGATAGTACGGTTTAATGGATTGTAGAGGGTGTGATGGGTAACATCGCGATCCAGACTGAGTCAGCATGCGAGGTACGTCGTTTGAGAGCATGGAAAGATCCATGCCTGCAGGAGTGATTCATGGTTCCCAGTCGCTTACGATTCTAGCTCAAGCTCAAGGTTCAATGGTAGCAGTGTCTCACATGGCGGCTTTTGTTGTGGGCTCGGAGCTTACCAGTCGACTCGAAGCCACCAAATGTTTAATGGAAGGATAAACCCGGACACACATACGGGATATATATTCAGCATTACTTGGGATATGCACCACCTGGGGAGTCTCAATACATGGAGGAATTTCAGAAGGGTATTTCTGGCTTTAGTGTCTATCGTGCTCCAAAAACACTAGAATGTTGCAAGCTTAGATCGGTAGGTGGAGTTGAAACAGGATAACATCGCGTCGTAGTCAGTCGATACTAACGCCATTGGTCAATTCCATCCAGATGGGTGCATCGTATTTTCCGGCGCCTTGGCGTTATACTTTGAACATAAAGCAAGGATGGCGATTGCTCGCTAACTTATTGTCAGCCCTATCATTTGTAAATCTCTAAATCATCTCCACAAACGGCAAAGAGGGTTCAATACTTGACCCTAATCAAGTGCGTCTACCAACAATATGAGAGAGTGAGCTTCAGCGCCATACCTGTCTTTGCTTCTTGTTCCCGTATATGCAGCGGTAGACTCCATTAGCTGTAGTGCAAACTCAATTGGCAATTTTGGCGACTCCCGTCAGACTAGAACACTCATCATGACTTCACTCTGGGGAGGGGTAAGCATTGATCGGCAGGGCCAGCTACGGGTGGCTTGCTGAGCTGTGGATTTAGCTTCCACTAGTCAATGGGGATTCCGACGGAGGACAGTTTCCGACGTTGATAAAGTATAGATCTTCTTCACTGTTGTAATACATCGGCGTCTTGGGCGTTTTCAATAGCTTATATGGCGGTGAGTTTGACTGACCTTTTTCTAAATAGTTACGGCATTGTCTCTTGGGCTTTGGGCGAGGGGATCTTCTAATCCCGGATGAAGGATTGTTGGGAGGAATTACTTGGGTTACGATGACCGAAAAAGTTTACTTTGTACTTTGGACGTTCAGCTACGTACTCAGCATTAGGCTAGGCTATAGCTGAAACATGCATAGTGGTTGCATTCATCTGGCTTGACTCTCAACAGCGACTGGTTGAGAGATGCAACGCGCGTCGCCTCCCTGAAGTCGGTTAAACCAGTTCTGAATCACTAGAAATTCATTTTATGATTGGTATTAAGCATCAAGATGCTTAAGTTAAAGTTGGTCAATACGGATATCCCGGATAAGGACCTTTCTTTCACGGTTCTAATACGTTGAGAACTAGGTGGTCTTCAACCGCCACCATATAATGACGCATATATATGCCATGGGATGTATAGTAGCAATTCCAAGGCATCCCCGTACTTGAGGTATACGACGATACGTAATTGCTTTTCCTCTGCATGCCTCAACATTGACCATGCGGTGAGTTTACACATCATCTCGAGATCCGATCGGCCCGATCCCGAGTGCAGAGCAGGTAGATTATAATGCTGAAGGACAAAATGAGGAACTCGCTCGCGCACATCCCAGGCAAGGTCTTGTAAACCATTCCTCGACCTTCTGTCGGTAACATCGTATGTAGTCTGCTTGAAGATGATGACGCAAACATCGGAAATGCCTTTTGTTTCCAAGGTTTACGCCATGTGCTGGCCATTGCTAGAGGTTAGTACGTGGAGAGTGAGACGAGCCATTGCCAATGATGAGTGGAGCCAAGTCTTCGTACGACGAGTTGGGTGATCTGCGTGCCGAGATCCGGGTAATGGCTTTTCTTACTGGCCATTTGATACCTGGGCCTAGAATGTTCTTGCGTGGTTACCAGCGAGTATTATCCATATGGAAGTTGGTATGATGTCGGTTGTGGGCTGTTGAGCAGTAAGACTGGCACGAAACTTCATGTCTTTTTCGCTTACAATACCAGATAGAACAAGGTTTTCATTACTACGTGACCTTTTCCTTTCAAAACATGCTCCAGCCTGGTAGCTCGTGTTTCAGTTAGTAGTGTGTCATTGGTGTTATCTCGACATGCTACAAGCACCGCTAAAAGGCACGTTACTGACACGAAGGATAAACAATTTCAATATCATCCTACTCGTAGACGCCCTGATGTAGCAAACGTCGTTTTATCTCTGAAGAGCGCATATGTCCCCATCGAAATGTTTACATCTCAAAGGAAGTTCAAGACAAATGCAAATTCACCGAAACGAAAGTCTGAAGAACAAGGGACTCGCTCTTTGTATTTCCCATAGCAAGCTCTCTGGATTGCGCGCCCTGTGTGTCCAGCTCATTGGCTCCTGGATGCTGGGTCTTTGTTGTCTGAAATGGGAAAGTCTGGGGTCCAAGACTCTTGTTCAAGCTAGATCGAGTGAGTGGATGTCAGCTACATAGGGCTGAGCTGGCTGTGCTTATAAAGCCTTGTAGTTGCTATACGGACAAAAAAGAGAGAGAGAAACGGGCTGTCTCAGACTAACCTATATCGATGGGAATGTTATGATATTCGATCAATGAGGCTTTCACTGATTGCTTTGTCTTGTACCGGGTCGTTACTAAGAGCTCGATGTGTGCGGAGGATGCCAGGCAGATGTAGTCCAGGGGCTTTACGGCTGTGTGTATAGTCGCGACGGATTCGAGTAATGAGGGCTCCTGAGCAGATTTAATAACATAGAACAGACATAGAAGTCTTCGCACCTAGAATAAGTAACCGAGCCTCCAAAGACCTACAATAGTGCCGGATACTTCATGATCGACGGCTGGCCACTGGGAGTGGGAGATCAATCAGATCATGAACGAACAGCCATGCTATAAATGTAAAAGCTGGCAGGTTATAACAATGAAAGAATCTCACAGACCAGACGCACAATATCTTCCAAGATGAAGTTCAATAACCCGTAGGTGGAAGATACATCATCTCAATATAAAAAATATTAAGAATATATAGTTATATTAAAAGAACAGGTATAACTAAATACAACAAGCAAAAAGGGTAGTTAAATCAACAAATGGCTGGGAAATGGGAGTTAGCTATAAATTGACTGATTTAGCAAGGTGAATGAGTAAAAATATGAGTTGCGGTTTGTGTGGATCGAACACACGACCTTCAGATATCAATGGTAGTGATTGAAGTTTGACTTCAGTCTGACGCTCTCCCAACTGAGCTAAACCCGCTAAGCAACTAGATGTTTATTTTCACCAGATTTATACGCTCAAGTAGTACAGAACACAAGCTGATCCACGACAGAAGAATGCAATCAAGAAGAGTCTATGCACGCTCCTGATAGAAAAAACAAACGTGCAATCGTTATCCTATAGACAAGACTACTCCTAGACTACCTACTCTCACATTGAACTGGAAAGGTACAACCTACTTGAAGCTGGGCAGTATGGCCCCATATCTTTCTGTGAATCCACTAACACCTGAGATTAACTCTTGGCTGGTGCCATAATCAAATGACAGGGCCGGCATTGCGGCACGGAAATAGTCAATGGTCAAGGCTTGCCCTGGTTCGGAAGCTTCCACTTTTAGTATAGCCTCTCACCTTGGCTCATTACCCGGACGCGCAGGGCATATCAAGGCCAGAACAAACAACCCCGTCTACCTGGATCACCCCGTTACTGTCTCCATCCCTGCTCCAAAACATGATCATAACCTATCGGATTGTGATGCGAAAGAATCAGCACTAAGATCCTTTGTTTCATAAGAAGCATCCAACCAACAAGAGCGGGGCAAATGATTCACATTGATTCACATTGCAAGGGGTTTAATTACGCCGATGCGGCCCCACAGCAGACAAAATAATTTATATCCTCATGTCAGCATCTGCACTCAATTCTTTCTTTTAATCATCTCGTCTTGTATTGCAATAACGCTTCATTATGGCCTACAACGCTTTAACCTTGTTCTGCCTTTTCGCCTCGGTGGCAGTGGCAAGAAGGCCAGATGGCATCCAAAGGCCTGCTCAGGAACCTGTCCTAAACCAGATGACTTCACAAGGATGCTGGGATTCTCTACCAGCAAAGAAGGTTGAGGTATATTCCGGCACTCAACTATCCTCGGGCCATTGCGGGAGTCTGTGCCAGAAAAAGAAGTATTCTGTCGCCATAATGGACTTGGCCACGTGTTACTGCGCCAACACTTACCCGCCTGAAGGCTCGCTGGTGGATGACGATAAATGCGATTTCCCTTGTCCTGGTTATGGGGATGAAGCTTGTGGAGGAATGGTTCGAGGGGTGGGCAAATTCATCAGTGTTCTGAATACAGGCCTGGAGATGGCGGTTGACAATGACGACGAGTCTTCTGCAACTGAGTCTGCAACTGAGTCCGACGCGACTTCGACCACATCGGACATTTCCGACTCAACCATCGCAACCACTGCAGCCTCTACAGTCTCTACAGCCCACTCTGAAGAGCCTTCCAAGACCCATTCTGAGGGCCCCTCTACAGTTGCGGACTCGACAAGCGACAGCAACGCCACATCAACACCTGGCCCTTCTTCCTCTACTGTGCCCAACAACGCCTCAGGCAGGCTCACCAGCCCAGTTGGTAACCTTGTCAGGATACTGCGAAATCTGCTATAGGATTATTTCGAGCGACAGACAGAAATAGACTGCTATTTTGAGGAAAAAATACCCGCCGTGCTTTTGATGGAGAATGGATCTTGTGGAAGTGGTTCTGCGTGTGTTGGAATGGAACCGTAGTGTATTCTAGACCGAAGGCAATCGGTATTCCCGTATTCCTTAATTACGTTGGTTTTCGAACTATCTATCTGCGTGCCTAAGTATGTGTATCCTTTCTATCATCTAAGCGTGACGACGTGAGGGAAAACCGGTTGGTTGCTTCGATTTTGGCCGGGGTTTTACTCTATACCCGGAGATTTGATCTCGGCCAAACATAGGACTGCTTGCTCATGATATCGTACTTTGTACCTACATTCCAGATAATGATGTTAAACCATGTAGAGCTCGTGAAAGTTTGACCTATTGCACAAATAACGCGCAAAATGATGCTTGTATTTCGCGCTTCGCTTCAACACGCGACAACGACTGAAAGTCAGGTTGGTTGAGTATGACCTCAGGCATCAAGCGCGACGGCTCGGGGATGCCGGAGATTAAGCGATGCTCCTGCTGTAAGTGCAGTAACTAACAGAGCACGTGAGAAGAAATGTACTGTTTCCACCCTTCAACGATCACCGGTTGTACGAAAGATTTGCGGAATACCTCGTACTGCGTTTTATTTTACCACCCACTTTCCATCGACAGAAACAAAATGAATGCATGCACGGTATTGAAGCGCCTTTTTAAGCCCTTATTGAGCCTGATTGAGTTTCTTTGCGTACTCAAAAGCCCTCATGTTTGGCTTGCATCGGGTACCAACTTTTGGCAGAACACCATCCTTAAAATAAGCAGCAATAGCATCAAGTGTGCAGTTGGATGGGTGCGATGTTACGCCGTGCTATTAGAAACCCGTCAGCTCCGGAACTTGATTTGTGATCCTACCGATGACTTGCAAGGGAAGACTTACACCAATGCCCTCGTGCACCAGCATCCGGCTTCCTCTAAATCGAGAAGAGACCTGCCATGCGTGGCTAAGTGACGTGATAGGATCGTATGCACTATTGATGACGAGAATCGGAAAGCTCGTGTTGACATGTCGAAGTTGGTTGGTATCGACACCCTCTGCGGCCTCAAATTTCCAAGCACCGCATGCTACATAATCAGCAGCTATCGCGTCTCCGAATGAACTCTCGGCGAGATGTGCTTGGTAGAGTGAGTACAGATCCTCAGGTGTTTCTACCCGAAACGAAGATTCAGAGCAAGCAATGCCCTGCATCGAATTCGTACCGAGATTCCACTCAGACTTTTCTTCTCGGTAGAAGCCAAGAGCCTTTTTGTAGTCACCTTCAAGGGCATACGAAAGAATCTCCACGACGTATGGGTATGTCGAAGGACTTGAAAGATAGTTGAGTATGGCGTACTTCAACCGCTTCAAAATTGAATTGCCCGCATAGGGAAAATCAATGGGCGACAGGCCGTCTGGGAGGTCAGCCATAACAGTCAACTTCTGAAATAGACTGTTCACCGCATTTCTCAGATCCTGTACAGTCGTGCTGTTTCCGGAATAGTTCGCAAGTCGACATGTTTCGGTACCGAGCTCAATGCACTCAGAGAAAAAATACACCAAGGACTTCTCAGCGTCGCGAGGGCCTCCAATACCAGCAGATGTCAAGTAGGCATCTGCTAGTGAGTTCGAGTCGAGGAGAATTCTACCGATTCGATCTGGAAACATGGACGCCACGACCTGTCCTAGGATAGTGCCGTAAGAAATGCCCCAGTATCTCAGCTTTCTATCTTCGCCGAGAGCATCTACGACTCTCATCAAGTCTCTCGCAGTAAATGCTGTACTGAGATAGCGTCCGTACTCTTGCTGAGTTTTGTAACAGGATTCAGCAACATGCTGCATGGAATGCCAACCTTCATTCATCACGTATTGCCATAAATCCGCTTGGGGCAGGTCATACTGGCTCTGGCGAAAATGCCGATCAGACGTGCTATTTGTGCCACATGCAAAAGGGATGGTTCTGCCAGTACCTCTTTTTGTTGTTAGTACAAAAACGTGTAAGAAGTTTTCCAGACTTACCGAGGATCAAATGAAATGATGTGATGATGTCCGCCCAGGATGCTTGAAGCCTCTTGTCAGCATCGCGCCTCGACTATGAACGAGGCATACTCACTCGCGAAAGTCCGGGCCAAGCAGCGCAAGTGTCTCAATGCCCGATATTCCTGGGCCACCTGGATTCCAGAGAACACTTCCCTTGAATGGTTCTTTGGTAGCGTTGAACCGGATCAACTGAAGCTGAACGGTTCTGTCTGAGTCTGGATCGGTGTAATCCAAAGGGACCTCGAGCGTTGCACAGTCTCCAGCTCTTAATCTCTCCTTGGCGTTACTGGGAAGATCCAGGTCACAAGGCGCCCAGGTCAATGACGGCGACCCATATTCGTTGAGAGATGAGATGCGGTCAGTTGGCGGGGCTGGAATCTGAGTCAAGCCTAGACACAACGGCCCTAAAAGATTGCTGATCTTGGTACCAGCGCGGCAAAGACCCAAGGTTATTTCCCTGAGAAAGGGTTCACGTAAAAAGTTCATTCCCTTCTGTTCCTTAGATGTTGTAGTTCCCTTGCAGTTGTCAACGTAGCGTTGCGATGCCGGAGAAGAGCGAACTGGACCGTAAGCAATTTGTGGGGGTTGCAGGGATGATGCCAATCTCCGTGACTTGTGGCACGTGTGACTGCCAAGCACATAGCAGTCCTTGACTGAGACACAAAATCCACCACGATTATGCCAGGTAGAAGATCGAAAGGAAGAAAGGCAGACAGATCTTTCCATCTAACCAACTCAATTAACATGGGCATGCATCTGTTTGTCGCCAAACGATCAATCTCACAACATACGAAGCACTATGAGCCAAGACGATCAACTTGGATGCCTTTGCATGGCATACACGCGCTAGATCCATATGGAACTGGTGCTACAATCACGAGGGTAATTTGAGATAAGTCGAGCGATAGTACAGATATCTAATTGTACAAAACTCATGAATAAACAGAATGAAATTGATTGTGACAGTAATCATCTGAAGGTGAGATAACTCGAATCCGTGAAAAGGTGGAAAGAAAGAAGTGAAGAAGTAGAAGACAAAATTAAAGAAAATGATAGGCGCAGATTGAGAAAAGAGCCTCTGCTCTATGCGTTACAAGGGAAATTGGACTTGTCCTTCAGGCTGTTGCCGTACAAAAGGTAGTAGTTCTCCAAAGCCTCCTCCAATGGACAGATAGGGATACTCCACACTCCGGGAGACTCGACACCATTGTCCAGGAAACCTTGAAGTGTATCCCTGGATGGGTCATCGACGTTAGGCTGGTAGCCACCATTTTTTCCACCGTTGGCTTTCTTGGTCTTGAGTGAACTGTATTATATGTGTTAGCAAAAGGATGTGAGTTGAAAGAGATTAGTATCACATACCCTGCTACCAGGTTCTCTAGAGAGATGCCAGAATACGTTTTGTCTCGTAGCTCCTTGATCCCAGGCGGCACATCAAACAATCCACACCAGGAGTCGCCTGACTTACTGTCGCACTGCGTGTTGACATCTCGCCCTCCAAATAGCCAGTAGGGTTTACCATCGTAGCATATCTTGGCCTCCACTAGAGCTGAATCCTTGACGGCGTAGTTGTATTGGTGAGAGAAGTCTCCTTGGTTCCAGCCTGGGTTCTCATCACATGCCACGTCGGCTGTTGCGATGAAGGGATGAAGACCGTCAGGTGAGAGAGACCAAGCCAAGGGGATGAGAAAGGCGTTGATGGCTTGCTTGACATCCTTCTCGTAAGTAGCCCGGTCGATGAGCCACCCCTTGCCCATCATGGAACCATCCGACATGAGATTACCGAGTTGGAGGTTTCCCTCGTCTGAACCGCCAAAGATCCACGAGTTGAACTGGACAGCGCTCTCCTTCCAAGCATCCGCCAGGGCCTGCATCTGAGACTGAAGACCGTTTTGGATGCCCAATTCCGTCTTACTGATCAATGGTAGGGGTCAGCAAAATATTCTACATTCACATCAATCATAGCATGTAGTGGAAGGAATACGTACGCTCTGCTGGCAATGACATCTTTGGTAAGCGTTAGAGAGTTCTTAACAATGTCGTTTGTAGTGTCCTTGAGTGTTCCAGCGTCAGAGCCTTGTTTGAACTTGGGTCCAATGACTGTATTCCAGTTAGCTCATATCATGTACCAGGAGATTAAAAACCTTACCTTTATTCCATGTTGGGCCCATCACGAGACCCCATCCCATCAACGCAATATCTATGATGATTGCAGGAGTGATTCCCTTTTCTTTAGGAACTTTGCCAAAGTCACTAGCAATACCACCGATATCATTGTTGTCTACAGCCGCAGTAATTGCCTTGTACATATTGGAAATGCTCTGGATGACTTGTGTTAGCACTCTTGTAAACAGTTATATGAGATACTCACTGTGTAGATGTTGGACATGGACATTATGATAAAATATCCAGCAGGATGGTTTACATCATCGCATTGAATCTTTGCATCCTTGCAATGATTACCGTCTTCAGAGAAGTCCTCGCAGTACACGTCCTGAACCCAGTTGAAGAAGTTGGAAACCTAGATAGCCATTAGCAATCCTCCTCAAAGTCAGACCGACATTCAAACTTACGTTGTTTGAGAATTGTATCCTCTCCTGGCCAATCGTTAGGTTATGCTGCCATCCCTCGAGAACTGCTAACCAAGCTCCATCAGTATCGATGTCTCTCCAACGTTGAGGCATGTATAGAATGTGATTGTCAATGGCTGGATTCGAGCAGTTGATGGACCGCCAGTCGGTTTCATCATTGCCACCATCACCCTCACCCTCTCCTGGCTGGATTGGAAGTTTGGGGTCAACAACACCGCCATCATCATCTCCCTCGTGATCAGTCAGGGAGCAGCTGGGGTTGAGCCAAGCGTAAGCTATGTTAGTCCAGGTACCCTGGACGCCGAGCATGTCGGCACGTCCGTTGCCGTCGAGGTCGGGGTAGAACATGCAAGTTCCTGCTTGACTACCCCGGTAGACTGGCTTCTCTACCTTTCTCCATCGGAAGGAAGAGCCTGAAGTCTCGGATGGTTTCGATCGGTTCTCGTTATACCTTTAAACCAACGGTTAGATAAATAGCACATCATCGTCTCCACGTTAGAACTCACCAAACAGTACCGTCACCGTTGAATTTGTCAACCCAGATCATATCGTCGCGTCCATCGCCATTGACGTCTGCCCAACGCAGGTTGGCTCGATCTTTTCCCTCAGCAAACTTGATCTGTCCAACGTCCTCCCAGCCGCCATCGTTCTTGTGGACAAAACCAGTGACGCGACCGTCTTTCTCAAGACAAAGATAATCAGCACGACCATTTCCAGTGAGGTCAGCGAAGCGCACAGCCACTGTGCTTGTTAGTTTGAGTCATACTCGATTGGATTCAAGGTACTTGCAGTCGTCCAGTCCGATTCCCTTCTTCTGGTTGCACTTGAGAGCAGGCGCCGGGTTGGTTAAATGTGTCCACTCCCACTTCTTCCTCGCGGGGTACTCGTTGATAAAGACGTCTTCAACCTTGCCGGTTTCAGGGTTGACGTAAATAATATCGCAGTCACCGTCGTCGTCCCAATCAGCCAAGTGAAGGTCCTTGCGGTGCATGTTGTGAGGAGGCCTCCAAATAACACCAGGAGAAGGGTCCCAAAAGCCGCCACCGTCAGAGTCTGAAATCGTCTTCTTACCCCGGTTGATAAAGAGCGTCATATATCCGGTCGAGTGCGTCCAGACGTAATCTTCCATACCATTCTGGTGGCCGACCATGTTGCAATATTTGTTTCCATCGGCGAGGACTTTGGTGCCTCCAGCTCCGTTGTTCTTCTCAACACGTACTCTGAATCGATGTTTCTTACCCTTCTTGTCGTGTTGAATATAAACGTAGTCCTGCTTGGGATGGTTGCCGAAGACGGGTCTTTCGCCGTAGATACGAGCAAAATGGCATCTGTCGCGTACTTCTTCGTCGTCCTCTTCCATGTAATCGCCCCAACCAAAGTGTGTCCAGACTGATCCAGTAGAGTACCAATCCGCCTTTGCTTGGCGCCAGGCGACATTCAGACCGTCTCCAGACTTTCCCTTTGCGCAGCTGCGGGTATTGGTGTAGACGTCTGTGTGGCCGTCATATCGCAGCCATAACCAATCATCTCGACCCTGTTCTTTCGTTAGTCGACGATACAGAGGTTGTAAGGTTAGGTGACTTACATCTCCGTTAATATCTTCAAATCTCACACCTCTAATATCACCTTTGCCTTTGGCATCGAATCGCTTGCCCAGGGGCTGCCAATATTCGGTCTTGTCCTTGACCCAGCCGTTACGCCAGAAGTGAACGTTGCCTCCGTCGTCGAGCACTCCATAGTCGCCACGACCATCACCGTCAATATCTGCCAAACGGACGCGGTCTTGTTTGTAGCCTTCATTATTCTTGATCTTCCCGATGACCTTGAAGGTTGGGGGCTTTCCAGCACCACGATTACCGTCGCCGTTGTTGATGGCAATGCCCAGGTCACCGTTAGGGGAAATGCAGGCGATATCGTCAAGACCATCAGCGTTCATGTCAATGAAATGTAGGCCTCGTGGGATGCAGTAGAATTTCGGGTGCATATCGTCAATCTTGGTGAAGACTCCTTTTCCGTCGCCTGAGTTCTTCCTGCAATATAGTCAGCTTCAGAGAGAACTCACCCAAGGTGATTCCGCTCGAGAGGGTCATACCAGACTCCGTAGAAGTGGTCCCCATCGTTGTCAAACCACCCCACGAAATCATCGTACAGGGGGTCAAACAGCCTGGCAAACCGCCACTGATTTCGGTCATAATCGCTTTCAACGGTGAAGATGACCTAAACATTTTTGTCAGTCATGTCACTACCTCATCTTCAAGACTCCGTACTTACTCCTTTGTCTTGTCTGACATGGACAAAAGTTCCATCGTGTTCACCAGATCCTCTTTGGACCTTGCCACCAACAGCAAGACCGGTACCAAAGCTCTTATCACAGGTAGGCTCCGAAGAGTCGAAATCCCCGGATGGCTTCTTGATCTTGCCATCCTCGGCTGCTGCATTGATGGCTTTGTAGAAGACATAGGCCATCTTACGGTGGCCTTCGTCCTATTTCGATATCGTCAGCAGTGTATCAGTAATACTTTGGGACATGACTCACATTGGGATGCGTCTTGGTTACAGTCTCAGCGGGGTCATAATCGTCCCATGTAATCCAACCAGCACCACCACCAGTTGGCGGATCCATATCCGCAATGTAGATACACTTACCGTCACCAGCGCGCCTCTTGACAAGTTCTCGATATTTGGTGTTGATGGTGATACGGGTGACTCTTCCAGTCTGATGAGTGGTGTCGAGGATTGTAGACAGCATCACGCATGTATCAGCCATTCCGTCGGCTCCCCAAATATCGTCGAGAATTGAGTTCATGCGATCACCAGCCCCGCTAGGATCAATATTACGGGCAGCATCATTGGTGCCTGCATTGATGATGACAATGTTGGGCTACGATGCAGTTAGCGCTGCCTCATGACTTTAAAAACGTACCACGTACCTTGTAGCCGAGAGAATTCTTAAGTCGATTATGGACTTGATCAATAATATCTCCTGATACAGCTTCGTGATCCTAAAAAGAGTAAGTCTCAAAGATTCATGGCTTTGTATTACCACACGTACGTTATCCTTCATGGGCCCTGCCTCCAGGCTGCCAACCATATTTACTTCCCATCCATCGAATCGAAGTGCATCTCTCAACGGTTTCCGGAGTCTATCGAATGTTAGTATAGGTCAAAAGGTTTGGTGAAATACACATACCCGTTGTGGTTGCTAGATCCAACACCACTCATGATAGACGCACCGAGCGGTAATATGCGTAGTGGAACCTTGTCTGCTCGTTTGCTCACGGCGGGACCAAAGTCACGAAACACATGCCCCGATTCGAAGAGGCCCTCATCGTCAAGGGAGTTCAGCGTCGGCAGAGCGTTAACATGACCCGACAAGCCGGCCAAGGCCACCCCTGCAAAAAGGAGTTTATTGCACCAAGGACTCATAGTAAACGACGGGTTGAATTTGAGTTGCGGTGATGAATCAACTGAAACGATGAAGCGTTGAGCCAGTCTATATAATGGCCACCCTTTTACCCTGCATCGAGATAAAAAGGCCTAGACATCAATGCAATCTCACAAACGTCGCGGAAAGTTATTTTGGTATGAAGGATTGTCTGCCAAGACGCCCTTCTGATCACAATGAGGATCGATTACAGCCAGGGCACAAGGGATGCTTCCTCGCTTACGGCTATGTCATCTGCCGACTTTCGCCAAGCTTATTATTATATCCCCCAATAAGATTCCCCGTCTATCGCAGTTCCTGAATCCAGTCTATTAGAGCCTTGCACGACGCTATAATCCCTCACAGTCCTGCCAATCCTACGTCGCTTGCCATGTTCAACAGCCGCGCGGGAGGTCGATCAGTCAGCTAAGACTATTCTCTGTAGGGAACCGACGAGCAATCCTTCTCTTTAAGGTGTCTTCGAATCCTTCTTTCGCCCCCATAAGGTTGAGTAGGACCGATTGGGGACCCTGGACTTATGAACAAGCATTGGTGTTGTATCAACCAATTATATGCTTGTTCCTGAGCACGATGCGGCAAGAGCTCTTAGCGATCGTGGACAGGGATACTATTCTGCTTCCTTTTCTGGCGACACGTGCTCGTTCTTTTAATCCTTCCTTTATGCCCAGCCCCTGTCTAGGGATCAAATTAATGATCTAGACTCTAAGGCAATTAAAATTGTAGTTCTTCCCGTTCGAATCATCTAGTCGCACGCGAGGTACAGCCTTACCGGGCGTAAGTGCCAAGAACCCTAAGGTCTGCATCAACGTTTCTCTAAGATTTGGAATTTTGATATGCCACCATTCGGCTACACCGATGGACAAGGATAGACAGATCCTGGTTTAATGTGAGAGATGTAATAGTGAATTAAGAAAATTGCTTTATCTAGTAGAGAGATTGTGTATAGACTAGTATTACTTAGACTTTGTGTAGGAATGTATCTCTTATGAGATAAACACAGCCGGCTAGTTATTTAAACAGCTGTGCGAAGTATTAACTAGAGTCGCAGTAGAAAATACGATAAGCCTTACAGGTATACTTGTTAATGTCGAGAAAAAGGGAGTAGAGTGTCTCCTGTCAAATCTGGTTAAATAAACAAGTATACCAAAAGTTAAAGTGCCTAAGATGCAACAGACCATAAGAAAATTTGGGCTTGAAAGGAACGAACGTAAACTCGTTGTGACATGCAAGTAGTACTTGCAAATGCAAAAAATAGGTAGTTGCGGTTTGTGTGGATCG
>JAAVTZ010000428.1:0-24583 GCA_014898835.1 Fusarium lateritium
TCCTTAAACAGTTCTTAAACCGAGCCAGTTTCCACCGACCGCGTCACTTCGGTGGATTAGCCAGAGGACGAACAAGACTAGCGCCATAATATTCGCATTCAGAATGCGAAAAACAATGCTCCACAACCCTTCACCAGAGGTATAGAATTGTCATTCCCACCATTCAATGTTTTCATTTGACATGCATTTTCTATTCTTCAATCTCTCTTTTGTCTAGTGGCACAGGACTTGCCCATTCTCTTCCAAGTTGTATACCGAATCCGACCTCAATTTACCATCCAGCCAAACCACACTAGACCTCTTTCAGACTTGCTTCGTATCGACAACATGAACGAAACTGGGCCGTTTGGACCCGTGCTTGACGACGGAACGCAAATTGTGTTCTATGAATACCTTCCCAATAAACCCGCGGCACTCTCCTTTGTTGTCCTTTTTAGTTTAACGACTTTTGCTCACTTGGTCTTCATCTTCATTCTTCGAGCGTGGTTCTTCATTCCATTCATTCTTGGTGGCATCTGTAAGCCAGTCTCCACCCATATCAGGTTCATGCTCTAACACCCTACAACAGGCGAAATCTTTGGTTACTACGGTAGATCCCGGTCTCACGACGATCCGAACACGGCTGGTCCCTTTATACAGCAAAATGTCCTTCTCCTTGCTGGAACGCCCTTCCTGGCTGCGACGATTTACATGAGCCTCCGGCGAGTCGCGGCGGCGCTGGACTCTGAACATCTCTCTTTCATCAGCCTCCGCTGGATGACTAAGCTATATGTTCTCATCGATATTGGATGCATCGCCAGTCAGTTCATCGGTGCTATTATACCTGCTTCTGGCGACCCAGACAGCATCAAGAAGGGCCGGATCATTCTTATCGCGGGCTTGGTAACGCAACTCGCCGCCTTAAGTATCTTCATCCTTACGTCTATATATGTCTTTATTCGAATCAGACAGGAAACCGGGCCTTTCTTGAACTCGTCCATGATTCGGTGGCGACGATACTTTAGAATTATCGAAGCAGTTACTGTGATTATGATTGTACGAAGCATTGTTCGTGCAGTCGAGTATCTTGAGGGGGAGGGAGGATATGTCATCTCTCACGAGGTATTCATCTACTTGTTCGACGCAACCCTGATGTTTTTGGTCATGCTTTTGTTCTTGGTTGTTCATCCGGGACGTCTTGTTCGGGAAGGGACGGGAATGAAGTGGAGGGGGCAGGCGGAGGAAGACGATCATGTTCGCTTACAGACATGGCCTAATAACTCATAAAACGAGATAGAGGAAGGGAAATCGATATGCAGGTAAACTATGAAGCAGATGCATCGGGCATCTGACAAACCAAAAACGCGTTACCAACACCAAGGGACGTCGGTCGCATTAAATTCCGCCATGGTTGAAGGTAAGCAGCACGCCATATATCATTAACTCCTATTGCATAGTAGTGAATTTTGGTTTAAAATTAATTATTAGATCTCTTTCAATAAAATGATCATATGATCTACTGACTTAACTGCAACGTGAATTAGGTGTGCTTCTCATTCTTTGACCGACGTGCAGGGTAGCCGCCTTATCATGTCACTGATAAGAGGCGATAAGATAAGATAAGTTGCTGACAAACACTTCACAGGCTCCACTATATTCCGATCATCCCTGATGTCATTTGGCGACGCTCCAAAATTTGAACTCTGCTTAACCAGCATCATCAACAACAGTACCCGTCATGTTTGCTGCACGAAGACTCCTTGCGGCACCTTCGCTTACGCGCGTAATAACGCGCCAGCTCCACGCGACACCTCGCCGCCTTGCTACTGGCCCATTATGGTCTTTCGAGAGGACCTTCGGTGACCCCGAAATGCAGGAATGGATACAGCAATTTTCCCGCCATCCTCGTCTCATTGCGTGCGTAGCTAGGTTGGGCGATATCCTCAAGAAACATGGTATAGTAGCGCATCTCAATTTGCATCGCGTCTGTATTTAACCTGTGTGGCATAGGCGTTAATGTCCACAGGCAACCGGATAAGGAAGATTCTATGATGCTTATGGAAGATCCCGACTTTCGAGAAGTGATGCAGACGGTAAATCATTCTATGTGAAGCATGGAGGGTTAAGCTAATGATCAACTGCAGTTAACAGAGGAAATGGCAAAGGCCGGAGTTCCAGTGAAGCCCGAGGTTGGTTTACCTTCTCGACTAGAAACACAGCCCTTGTACTAACATTGTCGACAGCTCTTCTTCCATATAGCGGGAACAATGAGAAAGCCAAAGAATGAAGAAGAGAAAAAACCATAGACAGCAGAAACGAAGACGCTGTATTACTAGTGTATATTGACAAGTCTATTGCGCACATGGGGTCCAACAGGATGACTATTGAGATCCTTCTGGGAAGCACTCGCTATAGCGATCGTCCAGCGATTCAGCCTACGTGTTCGAAGACCCGGAACATGAATGAAGAGACTTATCATAGACAATATTGTCATGGAACGTAACTCTGAGACTCAATGTTCGACTCCCGAAATTGCATAGCTGTTCAGTGTTCAGCCTCTAATATTCCCAACAAGCTGCAAGATACGTGATAATATGCGTAAAGTTTTGCTATCACATGGCTCAGCTTCCTAGACATAATCCATCTACCTACATTGCAAAGCCGCCTTATCCTATGGGACGATTGTGGGGAGTTGCCTGTCAGTAGCCCGGGACAGAGGCTAAGAGAGACAATGAGGGGTTTTCGGACACCTTTTGAGACACGGCAGCTGAAGACACCCAGACGAAGCAATCGGATTGTCAAATTGTGACATGGTTAAATTAAGGTCGCATATGAGGGGACTCAGCCTTTCAGCCAGCCACCAGATTCGAGACATGGGTCTAATTTGGAACTCAAGGGAGTAGATTGTCCAGCCGACCCTGTCGCTACTACGGGAAAAGATAAGCAAGAAAGAAGAACATGAAAATGGCTTGTAATTTATATACTTCTACTTTTGGCATTGCTGATCCACAACGACTCCAATGCGTGATAAACCAGGCTAAGTTCTACTGCCACGACCCTTAGTGCAAGACTCTTGTTTCCGTTTATGAGTGATAGTTGGGACGGTAAGTCAGAAGACCTTGTCAACTCAAGGGAGAGATACTATCACTTGTTTCAACATACCCATATTTCTTGGTCTCGTTGCTGAGCGGTACGAGATGCCAAGACACTGGCCCCGAGACATGCGGTGCGATTGAGATGATCGCCTGGCCAATTGACGCCAATGAACTTGTTATTACTATGAGAAAATATGTACACCAGATTAGAAGACCGAATGTATCGACTGGTGTCGCTAAGTAACAAGCATAGTACATAAAGAGTCCAACCCCCCGTGCTATAGCAGAGGTCTTTGTTCTTCACGAGTAACTTCATTTATCAGTTCGTACATATTGAGACTTCTTAAGTCCATATTTCTTCCTCTCGTTCAGAATAGAAATCATTCACCATGAGACACTCGCCCACACAGCTCTTAGCTGTCCTCACAGCCTTCACCTGCACAGTCCAATCTGCAGTCCTGCCCCGTGACAAGAAAGGCTCTTGCACAAAGACCAAAGTCGCTATCCTCGGAGCCGGTGTCGCAGGTATTGCGGCAGCCCAGAATCTGACAAAGTCAGGTATTGAAGAGTTTGTTATCATCGAGCACAACGACTACATTGGTGGCCGTCTGCGAAAACACTCGTTTGGCAGGAATTCCACAGGCCAGCCCTACGTTGTCGAGTTTGGCGCCAACTGGGTCGAGGGCATTGGATCAAAAGATACACACGAGAATCCTATCTGGGCGCTGGCTGAGAAGTACGATCTCAAGTCAACCGAGTCCGACTACGAAAACTTCAAGACCTTTGATCACAATGGAGCCACAGATTGGAGTGACAAGATTAAAGAGTTCCAGAATGCCAGCGACAAAGCCAGTGCTGAAGCTGGTCTTATGATGCTGGATAATCTACAAGACACTTCAGTTCGTGCCGCTCTGCGTACAGCAGGATGGCGACCTGAAAAGGACGACATGCACGCTCAAGCAGCCGACTGGTGGGGGTGGGACTTCGAGTCTGCTTGGACCCCTGACGAGAGCGGTCTCCAGTTTGGTATAGCTGGTGGTAACGCCACTTTTGGCTACTTCAGTGATGTTAGCAACCTTGTCATCGACCAGCGTGGGTTTAGCACCTTCATCCAAGGGGAAGCAAAGGAGTTTCTTAAGGAAGGTGATGACCGCCTTCGACTTAGCACCACGGTTGAGAGCATCAAGTATGGCAAGGACGGTGTGACGATTACGACCAAGGACGGCGACTGTTTCGTGGTCGAATATGCTATCTGCACCTTTTCGTTGGGCGTGCTACAAAGCGGTACTATTGACTTCCAGCCTGAGCTACCAGGCTGGAAGCAAAGTGCGATTGATCAGTTTGCCATGGGCACATACACCAAGATCTTCATGCAATTCAATGAGTCGTTCTGGGACGACGAGACCCAGTTCTTCTTGTATGCTGACCCACTGGAGCGCGGTCGTTTCCCCCTCTTCCAGTCGCTCAATGCCAAGGGGTTCGCTGAGGGGTCTAACATCCTCTTCGGTACTGTTACTGGCCAGCAGGCATGGCGCGTGGAACGCCAGACAGACGAAGAGACAGAGGAAGAGATCCTCGAAGTTCTGCAATCTATGTTCCCGGATAAGAAGGTCCCCAAGCCAACAGCCTTTGCTTATCCCCGTTGGAGCACTGAACCGTAAGTCAAACAAGACCCGATCACGCAAGCTTCACACAGACTAACAAGACACAGCTGGGCGTATGGATCTTACAGCAATTGGCCTGTAGGAATGACACTTGAAAAGCACCAAAACATGCGCGCCAACGTCGAGCGTCTTTGGTTCGCTGGAGAGGCTAACTCGGCCGAATTCTTTGGCTTCTTGCACGGTGCCTACACCGAAGGACGTGACATTGCTCACAAGATTGGTAATATCATGAGCGGAAATGCAGGCGATGACGAGTATGATATGGAGAGATATGAGGTTCTCCATGGTGACACATTTAAAGAAGAGTATGACGAGGAGAATGGGTGGTTATTCCCATACGATATTGAAGGTGGGGATGATCAAGATGACGACAAGCGTGAATGATTATTTCGCATGACAGAAATGACTGAATGTGGCACGGGAAGGATATGAATGATAATAGTAATGAATTGGCTTTTGTAGGAATAATACGATGGCTTTGTTTGCATTTCACATTCACTCATTTTCTCCGCTCTCACTTTTTCACGATGGGCCTGCACACACCAACAATTTCCTCGCTAAGAACAATGAGGCTGTCGAACATTCGACATTCCACGACATACAGCTTTCGATTGGGAATTGTCCAATCATGATATGTGGTTTTACCGTTAGAGTTTAGGTTCCTGATGAGGAGATTGTTCTATTGGCAATCTACGTGCCACTAATCAGCTTTAATGAGGTCATGCAGCAGCGCCACAGTGGCAGTTGCTAGCTTGGGCATGTTGATCTTGCATGGTGCATTTACCGGTACTTGGGGAATTGAGGCACAGCCGGCGATTGCGTATACCAATCTCTTGCCACCTTATACGAGTAATAACCTTCAAAGGATATTCGGTTGTAAGCCCGCTCTGAGTGTAGTATGTCAATAGCGTGGCTCGGCGATGATTAACGAATTCCCGATCCTTGTCGCCCGTTAGCCCATCCGACAAGTCATGCTAGCAATGTAACGGTGAAGTGTGACCCAGGATCAAGGGCCTCAGATTGATAATGAACATGTACGTTTTATTCTCAAGCCATTCATGCAATTTGAAGACTCAGCCATGGAGCCGCGCAACATCTTACTCAGCGTGTTGCAGAGCTAGATGTTGGTGATAACTGGCATGTCTTGGCATCGATGTCATCCGGATTGGAGGAGGCCCAAGCCACGGCAGTCGTGGTCGGCTTTTCGCGATAAGCTTCATTGTTAAATCCGGTCATCAATTCCCGTGCTACGAGAAATAAAAATGAAATGGCCCAGTTTTGCCTAGGATCAGGGCCCTGTTGATACAGAGTTTTGAGAAGCACCGAAGCCATTGTCGGTCATCACCCAGAAGCAATTGGTACCAGAAGCGAGCCCTGAGTCTCCAGGGCAACTTTTTACTACGTAGAATGTCTAAAGATTGGAAAAGGTGGGTGATCACGCGACTCTCCGGATAAAGATTACTGGTCTAATTCCGATAACGACCAACAGTGCACAGATGTCGGACTTAAGGTAATCAATTTCACAATTCCGACAGAATGCCAAGCCTTTGTAATCCTTTGTCCATCATAGTCCAGGGCTTCGATTGGCCGAATAAGGCTTCCACGCTGAGCCACGCCCGCTTTTGCCAAGCGCCAAGGGATCTAAGGTTGGACTTTTAAGTTTCCAAGCCCGACTTTAATGACGGGGACGAATCATTTGCGAGTGACCGCGTAATTCATCCCACGGACGCCGAAATCACTCTTGCTCCGTACAACGCATGCGAGCTTGTACTCCCCACCCTTCTATCTTGGCGATAGTCTTCAACGCGTCATAGTCAAGCGATTCTCCTCATACCTACGTAGTTTCGTCTCTATTCAAAAGCTACCATGCCTCCTCTTCTTGGGAGAGTATATCTTCAGGCCATCGGCGTCATAGGCTCAGGACAGTCTCAACCACAGCGAACCGGGCAGGCCTAAAAAGCCAAGTGATCCGCCGGACCGTTTCAATAGTCGCAAGCTATTTCCTTGACCATGCTGAGGGTACTTGCTTTCGCCAGCCTCTTTGCGAGACAATCGCTGCAAGCAATCGCTCCCCGTGAGGACGTGAACAACAGCGATCTCGACCCCCTGCGATTCAACTCAGGTGGCACATTCCAAATATGTGTCTTTTCAGATCTTCACTTTGCACAAGGTATGCCACCAAAATCAGAAGATACGTTGTCGGTTATTAACGAAGGTGCAGATGCTTCAACAATAGGCCCAGAGAAAGACGCCAGGACGGCAAAGGTCATGTCGGATGTTCTCGACGCAGAATCACCTGACCTAGTTGTCATCAACGGAGACCTCATCAACGGCGAATCCACATTCATCTCAAATAGCACGCACTACGTGGATCAAATCGTCGCTCCAATGGTTGATCGGAATTTGACTTGGGCATCAACGTACGGAAACCACGATCATAATCGCAACATCAACGGCAGTGGCATCTTGGAACGTGAGCAGATGTGGCCCGGAGCTCGCACAGACTCGATGGTCCCTGGAGAAGACGTCGGAACTACAAACTATTATCTCCCGGTTTTCGCGTCGAATTGTAGTCAAAATTGCACACCTGAACTCATCCTTTGGTTCTTCGATAGCCGTGGCGGCTTTTACTACCAGGGCGGGTCTTTACCAAACTGGGTGCATACGGATGTCGTGGAGTGGTTCAATAAAACCAACGCGGACCTTGTCGAAGAGTATGGTAGAGAAATTCCATCGCTTGCTTTTGCTCACATTCCCCTCTATGCATCTCTCCAACTTCAGCAGGAGGCCGGTATCAACGAGAACAACCAGCCTGGAATCAACGACGAAACTGTTATACAGCAGGGAGCAGGATGGTGCGCCGAGGATGATGACGATGATAGGGGCTGCGAATACGGAGACCAGGATTTGCCTTTGATGCGTGCTCTTATCGGGACGCCGGGCGTCATCGGTGTCTTTTCTGGACATGATCATGATAATTCGTGGTGCTACAAGTGGGATTCTCAAGTTGGTGATATGGACATTGCCGGTAACGGTATAAACTTGTGTTACGGCCAACATACTGGATATGGCGGCTATGGTGACCACATCCGAGGCGGTCGTCAGATCATTGTCACACAAGAAGGTCTCCGAAACCACGAAGTCGATACGCATATTCGCCTTGAATCGGACGAGGTTGTGGGCGCGATTTCCCTGAACTCGACATATAACGACGACTACTACGAAGCGACGCCGGAACAGAAGACATATTTAAGCGACGCGAGCAGCTCTTCACCAGTGCCTTCATCGATACCTTCTTCATTAGCCACGCACAGGATACCCGCAATCCTGAGTTCTCCAGTCGTCTTTTTCACCGTGGCCGTTTTTGGCCTCATGATGTAAATGCATAGATTAGATACCCCCAATAGATGGAAAATTATAGACGCTTTAAGGCAATTCACACTTTGTTTCAACCCGGTCAAGTCACATCCTAAATGAAGATTTTGGTCGCATACTGCTCATGGAGATAAAAGTTATGAAGGTATCGAAAGTAAGTAAACCTGAATAAGATTTGCAAGCTTTAGCTAATTTAATCTACTGATAGGTGGCAACTGGTTCTCCCAACACATCCAATCGGGGCCTAATACCCAAGCCCGGCGAATTCGGTGCTCGCACAAAGCCTCCATGTACCTCGAAATCGCCATCTGCCGTCTTAGGCTTGTGCATTGCACGGCTTTCAAGAATAGGACGAAGGTGTCGTTCAGGAATCGTCTGTGCGAGGTGAACAATGGCTGCAAACGCAATATCAGAACCGCATGTTTCCTGAGTGACAATCGTGTAGCCCGCAGCTAAAGCGATGTCGCGGATCCGTCGAGCTCGAGTGAGACCGCCGACTTTCGAGATCTTGAGGTTGATGCCCTCGGCTGCATCATCAGCAACAAGCTGCACCGCCGAAAATTCATCCGTCAATAACTCATCGGAGAGAATGGCAACATCGGTCCGTTTTCGCAGAGCTACTGTCTCTCTGTGGGTGGCGCAAGGTGCCTCGAGGATAAAGTCCAATCCGGCTGGTAGTAGTCGCAGCATTCTAAGCGTAGTTTCCACCGTCATTGAGCTATTGGCATCGATGGAAAAGAATTCAGTTTCCTTCTTTTCAGCCAGAGCAGCCACAACGCGAGCTGCATCAGAGACTGGGTTCTCTCCGATCTTGACTGAGAATCCGCTGTAACCCGCTGCCCTTGCTTCAGAGACCAATCTGCGAGTGTTTTCGGCGTCGGCCACAGGGAGAGAAGTAAGCAGGGGTAGTTTCGCGCCGGTACTGCCACCGAGTAGTTGACAGACTGGGAGGCCAACGGACTTGCCAAAAATATCCCAGCATGCCACATCGATGGCTGTTTTTGCGTGCAAATGACCGATCAAAGCGGCATCCATTGCATCGTTGATCCGATCAACATTCCTGGGATCCAGTCCAATCAGATGAGGAGCAATCTCAGCGATACCAGCCCTGACGCCGAGTGCATGAGAAGCAATGAAAGTAGATCCGAAAGGCGTGCTTTCTCCATAGCCCTCAATTCCATTGTCTGTCGTGATGCGGACGATGGTGCCGTCGAAGTTCTCATAAGTTCGCCCACCAGAAAGGTGATAGACGCCGCCCGAGTACGGCAAATCGACTTGAAATACGTCAATGCGAGCGATCTTGAGTGCTGACATCGTGAGTGCGTTATGTGTGATGCAAAGAGAAATGGTTTAGAAGTGTCTTGACTTGGGGCGTGCTGATGTTTGGTGGAAGATAATTGTTGTCAATCGGTGGCTCCTATATATGGTGCTCACTTTACGAGGTGACAGAGCCCCCGCCTTGCCGTTACTACTCATAGAAATTGGACATCACAATTACTCCTAGGAGTTCATGGAGTTCACCCAACCTAGTTCTCGGGCCATCTCCCGAATTTTCGCTTATTGATGTATCCTCATTAATAATACGAAAACTCGGGTTTATACTAAGTTGAATGGCACGCGGCGGTGATTTGCAGGCGGGATACTTTCTCCACGGGTCTGAGGTAGTCTGCGATATTAATATTTCAGTAGCATGCTTTCATTGGTCATTGTCTTGCAGGCTCGGCTTTGGTTCCCGACTGATACAGCCACCACACATCTATCCTCCGGTTCTTGATTGGACGCCCTTCAGGTCATCGGCTTCTCATAGTATCAAGCTTATTAATGTGATATAGAATAAAGATGTGTTCATATGGTTTGACATTCGACGCTTGAGATAAGGGGCTGAGATGCTCTATCGTTATCGAATAAGTTGTCTACTTTCCTCGCTTAGATATCTTAAGCCAGTAGGGGTTGAGGCAACCAAAAAGGAACTGTAGTAAGGTAGCTTAGAGTTTCTATCAGGGATTACAGCCAATCGCATGTAGACTTGGTCAATAATACTCAGGGCTGTGCAACTCATTGCTGTCTTGATCCAATCGTCAACGCAGCTATCTGAACAACAAGTACTTGACAGGAAGTAAAAGCCTGCACAGAGTGGTACGGAACATCTAAAAGACTGCAAAAAACATATCTGATCTCTACGGATAGAGAGCAAAAACGAAAGATTGATGAGACTGGGACTCGAACCCAGGAGGATTGCTCCACCAGGAAATTAGTGTTAAGGTTAACCTTAACCTGGCGCCATAACCAACTCGGCCATCTCACCCAAGCTAGTGCTGTTGAAGGATTCGCTCCATACACCACACCAGATTCCTCAACAGCCATTGCTGGCTTGAGGATACCAGATATCACGGACAGCACCCAGGTTTATCATGCTCCTCGTCCGCTTAAAACGACGTCGCTCGCAACAATTGCATTCATACTGTTTGGTCTACGCCGCCTCAGAAGTAATATCACATAGGCTTAGTAGGAGTGCCGTCTCAAATATCTTCATAGTTCCCCCGATCTGGCCGAATGTCGTCTATTCTAATAAATATCTCTATACATAATTTGATACAGCCCATCCAGTTTATCTCCGCCCTAAGGCGTGGGTATTACCTAACTCGCCACTACTTGATCATTAGTCGTGTGCTCAATTAACCATCACGTATTACTACTATCATAAATATTCCTCAGCTTCCGTCGCTTCACTAAGCGTCAAGCTTAAGTCTCGAGGATCTCCCTTCCAGATCTCTGGCTCCGTCGTCGATTCAGTGGTCCTCTCGCGCGGCTCGTGCTGCGTGTTCATCCGCTGAAACTCCCCGGCCAAAGCTTCCATACCAATATCCTCCATGTTTTCACTGATAGAATCCAGGTTAATTGGATAGAGACTGTTATAAGTCCCATCACGAACCAACAACCTTGTTGTGGCTCGAACGTCTTTGACCATGCTGTTGTCGGCCCAGCCAGCGCGTTCAAAGACACCACTTTGCGAACCGATCGTCATGAGACCTTCGGTAATGCCACGAAGTCCTCTGCACCATAAGGCTATTGACAGACACCCGCGAGCCGCAAGAATAAACCAAAATTGGGCGTCGGATGTGCCAGAATTACGAAATATTTCGTTGATCAGAGATAGCAACCCAGGTGTAATAAACATGGTCTGGTTGGTTGACTCGAACCTTTTTCGGTATAGATATACAAGTCGCTTCAGCTGGTGTACAGATGCCTCATACGCAGCACCCGCTGTGCCATCTGGGTCAATCTCCAAGAAAGGCCGCCAGATGTCTATGATTGCTGTTTGGTACCAAATACTACCCAAGAGTCAGTGTGCCCTTCCACAGGGGGATCTATCTAACGCACTGTAATATTAAAACATGATGCGGGCAAGTATCACTCCTTTTGGCGTCTTCCGGTAGGATACTAGCCCAATCAAGTAGTAACTGATACATGTGATTCGCATTGGACATGGGTAAGCGACTAAAGTTAGCATAACCATCTCGAAAGGCTTCGTATATAATAAGCCAGAATTTGGAAATCCACGTGAATGTGCTTCCCATATATTCGGCGAGAGGCGGACCGGAAATATCTCCCGGTATTGGTAAAGATGGTGGATAACGTATTCGATGTTCGGCCCGAAAGTTGATTGAATGCAAGCTAAAATCTCTCAGCACAAGCAATTGATCCAGGACCCAGTCCAAGCTTACCTATGCCATCCGAACGCCCCCCAAGCGGCAAAGGATGCGGCGGATTGTAATTCATGGTCTTCATCGTTGTCAATACTAGACATCGGCGTATCATTATCACGGAAAAGACCGAGACGACGGCCAATGACAACGCTCGCGTCTAGGTACACAAGGCCTGTTCGATCATGCCCGTGCTGGTTGCAAGTGAGAACCAGCAGCATCGCTGAGGAGAGCGTGGTAATGGCGGTGGAGTCTTGTTGCTCTCTCCATCGTCGCTTGGCTTCATTGAGAAAACTCAAGGACAGTGTTTGCGCCATTGGCTCAAACTGTGAGTAAGAGGCCTGATTTCTGTCAACATGACATCGTGTCTAGGAGAAGGGGACATCAACTTACGCAGCACCAAGCAAGTAATGAACTGACAAGGAGTGGCGAACAGAAACGGCCTCCTCCGGCCACCAAGTCTCTAATAAACAAATCGGCCTCAAAGAATGCAAGTACAGGGTGTTCGTTAACAAGGTAGAAAGATATAGCTTGCGCGGCCAAGGAATCCGGAATAGGCACTGAAGTCCATTGCCATATCCTGAGATGCTCAAGTCTTGAATCAACATGGTGTGATGAATCCCCTGTCGCATCACTTGGTGATGACAAAGTTCCAGAGCTGGGCGGCGTCTCGGAACTTCGGTTCTGATATTCTATTGTAAGGTAAGGTGATGATGGTCCCATTTCTTGCGAATTCAATAATGCAGGGCTTTGCCTGTGAACCGTCAGAAGGCGAAGATCAACATCTGCGATTTCAAAGGTGTCCAGGCGAGGGAACGCATTGGAGTAACGCATATTGAGGTCCAGCTCTACAGGTGAGTTGGCTGAAGTGCCTGCAAGACTTGTGGCTAAAGAATTAACCGGTGAGGGTGTCGCCGCCATGGCCGAGTCGAGAGATTGCAGGAAGTCCGAGACAGAATCTCTGGTCCTCAAGTCTTGCAATAATGCAGCAACAGTGTCATTTGGTGCTGTTCTTAACAGCTCCAGGGCCTGGAAGAGATCCTTCGAGCCCTTCCGCAGCTCCAGCATCTTCTCGTGGGAGACCTCGGCGCGATAGATACATTGTTGCCGGCGGCTGGCGCACGCAGTACATGTTGGCTTACGACCGTCACACTATAGACATAAAAGCTGTTACTGGACACGGCCTAGATACGATGAGCGATCAATCAAACCTTTGATTTCCTGAGGCGGCATTTGTTGCACGCGACTGAGGTCAAGGCGGCTCTCGGAATGTCGGAGACATCGAGTGGCGAATATCGCGAGTCATTCTCGTCCTTGACGGATTTCCTGGGGAGCAGCTGTCGATTTACTTGTTGGTGGTCCTTTGCTCGAGTGCGCTTATTTGGATTGTTCATCAGTGTCAAATCGGATGTGAAAGACAAAGGCAAAGACAAGGAGCGAGAGTGAGCGTATGGGCTGAGTGAAGTCGAAATTTGTGAGGGGCGACTCGGCGACCGCCACGAGATTTCTTCGGCTAGAGGGCTGTGGCGTTTGTCACTTGCGGAGTGCCAGTGGAAACGATGGAACTTGTGTCGTCCATTCAGAGGCAAGCAACAAAGTCGTATTGGCCGGGGTCTTCAGGGCGTCGAAAGGTGTCGGGTCTGGTTTCTGTGTATCGCGTAACTGAAGTGGGCTGAGTTTGACTTGACTGGTCTTTTTCATCAAACACGTACTGAACAAGGACGTACCGAGCTAGGACCCCGCTTAAGAATTGCACCGGCGTCGTTTGATTGGGTGAGGGATCGACGATCCCACTATATTGCTGTTACAGTCATAATAACGCCTTTGGTGCATAAGTTGTTGGCGTCTGCTACTGTACGTATTCAATTCCAAGATCACCCAACGCTAGTCCATAATCAACTTTCCGCAATTTCCTGACGTCATGGAACGACTCTGCAATGGCTCTCGAGCGAGACATTTATCATCTTGCACTGTTGTTTGTGCTGGACTTTTCTACTATTAACAAAGAGTTAAGATCAAACTATAGTACTGTGAGCATCGATGGGTAAAGAGACATTTGACAGCTTGGATTTGTCAACTGATATTTAAACCTTCAATGAGCTAGAAAATTGCGCGGGATCCCTTACTTACATGTTCTCCCGCATAAAGACCTTGTTGATATGGCGGTTGATCTGCTCTTCCGTCTTTTGCTTCTTTTGCTTCGTCATTTCCTTCTTGCTCGGATTGGTGAGCTCTTGATCGTGCTCCTTGTCTGACTGGACATTGGAAGTCGACTTGGGTTCCTGAGAATGAGTTCCTTCGATAGTGATCCCAGAATCGGCTTCGTTATCTTCCCAGCTATCGCTTCTGTACGACTGAGAGGAACTGGTAGAGAGGACACTCTCTTCCCGAAGTCGGTCATAGTAGAGCTCCAACAGCCTGTTCTCGATGTCTTCCAGAATCTCTCGAGTCACTCGGTACTCTTCCATCAAATCATCGAACTCGGTGTCACTTGCAGAGGCCTGACCGTTACGCGCAACAGATTCCTGCTCGCGAGCACAACTTGACGAGGCACTTAGCTCCGTGTGCATCGCCAGATCGACGTCTTCTGCCCAATATCTAATTGAGGTGTAAGACTCACCGCTAGAGTCGAGATAGTCGAGGTAGTCTGAATATTCCGACATGGTAAAATGCGTAAACCTAGGTGAAATGGTAATAGCTGTTTAGTGGTAGTTGGTATTGTGAGGTTCTGAGAAATAGAAAGTCAGGATCAAGAGCGATGTTGCCTTTTTATCTTTGGAAGTCGGCCGAAGGATAAACTTGGAAGAGCTTGATCAAAGGGTCGTGTTCACCTTGTTCAGTCAGCCACCGAGGAACTTACAACAAAGGGACGCAATATTCACGCCGAACATGATGACACCGACCCTGTTCAGACATTCTGGAACAAGCATAAAACTTTGAACATGAGACAAGATTCCTTTGTGTGGTTATTCGACCCCAGGGAGTCAAAATGCGAAAGAAATGACATGAAAGCTGAGGCGATGTTCATTCAAACTCGAAGATAAAAGTCGTGTTTTCTTACGGCAGCCGACCCATGTCACTCAATTCAGGTGCAGTCAGCACTGCAACGCCAATATTGATTTATAACAATTCTGGTGCAGGCTAAGTAGTGCTTACGCCCCCAGCCACCTTGCCTTGATTTATAACCCTCGGCTTATCCTGCACTGCTATCCCACAAGACAACTTCCAGACACCATAAGAATACACAATGACTTCCGACGCATCTGAGCCGTACTTCTCCGTTTCCACTATTGAGGTCAATCCTGACAGGATTGATGAGGTAACTCCCCCGTCTCTATCCTAGTACTTCGCTTCTTACAGAATTAGGCCCACGCATGCTTGGCCGAAGTTGCCGAAGCGACTTTGAAGGAGGAAGGCGCCAAGATATATAGATTCTACAAAACTGAGGGAAAAAACGAGTTTGTCTGCATGGAAAAGTAAGTAGCCTGGCTAGTCAAAAAGCTGTGACAATTACTGACCTACGTAATTCTCAAGATTTGCGAACCGGGATGCGTATTCTGTCCATGTCCACTCAGACCACGTTCAGGAATGGGCAAAGAAGTATCTTGATTCCGGTATCTTTGTAGGGTCTTTCGAATTCCACCCACTCGCCAAAGAAGGTCCAGGGGCTGGCGGATTTGATCGGCCTTAGTCTGAGGTACAAATAGACACTCTCGGATCGTTGGATTAGATTAGCTATGACAAAGAAGACTCAATAACTCCCCGTCTTTGTCTGACTTCATCCATCAACTGCTTGTACTCCCGGTTATCATGCCCTGCCTCCAGATTTGCCAGATTCGCCTTTTCATAGAAAAACAAGTCGCCATATTTCCCACCGATTGCAATATATGGCCAGATCCTACTGTCCTCATCCTGGTCTACCATCTTGTGTAGTCGAGCGGATGTCTCGTTATCTGCGTCTGCTAAAGTCATCCCGGGCTCCCGCGGTATCTCAGATTCTTTCTCGGTCAACGGGGGAAGTGCTGGGTACCGATACGTTACTTCCAATAACGCGGGATTACCCTCTCGAACTGCTTTCCAGAGTTCTGCCCAGGTTAGGTCTTCCTCGGGTTCATGAAAGTGGTAATCTATTCCCGACGCCGTACAGCTCTCCATGTGTATGCTCTCGAGTCTAGGGGTGCCTCCGCCCAAGAAATTCTTTAAGCTTGCTGTTATACATACATTCTTGAGGTGTAGCATTTGTAGTTTTGGCATTGTTGCTGGCGCGAATCTCAAAGAACGATGACCCAAGTGACCATATTTTTGCGCCACGAGACTCAGGCGTTCGAGGTTCTTGGTGTGTTCGAATACTAGCGTTGGGAGTTCCTTGAAGAAATCGTTGAATCCATCTAACGTGTTTACTGCCCACCCAGCTCCATTGCTTTGACCGTAAGATACCAGGGTGAGGTCTTTCAGTCTACCCAAGAAGTTTGACCACTCCGGCTCCAGCCAGATTGATGATTTTCGTGGCAAGAATTGAAGAAGTTCGAGGTGCTCTACTCTCGAAAGACTTGCTATATCATGCCACATCTCCCTCATCGCTTGTCGCCAAGCATACAGCTCTTCCTTTTGTTTCACCAGGTCCCAATCTTCGGAGTCTGTGCAGAAGTAAATACTGACATCTGCAAGGTCATTGAGATCCCAACCGCCGTAGATTTCGAAATGTTTGTCTCCGTTTGTCTGCAGACTAAGGGTAGAGCAATTGGGGAGTCCTTTGAACTGGATGAGATCTCTAATAGCGGGCGCATCGGCTTCGTCCCGTGCCCAGACAGAGGCTGGATAATTCTTCCAATACCATTTCTCTTTCTCATGGGTAGGGTCGATTTTTGTGCCTTCGAATGTTGAGTCTGGCGGGTTCGGAAAGAATGTCACACATAGGCGTAGCTTGGATACATGTGAACCGTACTTTTGCACCACAGTTTGAAGTATGTGGTCTTGTGGCAGTAGGCAGTCAACTCTGAGATGTTTAAAGAGACGAGGAACCAAGAGGTTTCGGACAACGGAGTTGACCAGGCTCAGGCTCTTTCTATCATCCCAGTCAAGTTGCTCGCTGATTCCGAGCACAAGCTCCGGCGGCAGTCTGTCCAAAGCCATGGTTGTTGTTTACGAGTTGAGATAGTATGTAAAACTTTTGTTGAGTGATGGGGAGACGTGAAGGGCAAGAAATGAACTTCTGTGAGGCCAGAGAGGGGAGAGGAGTAAGAACAGTGCTTACACCCATGCACCCCCCCAGCTAGGCACCACTGTCGCACGACAACCGTAACACCCGGAGACAACTACACCAAATAATGTCGCTACTTTGAGATTCTATTTACTTCGTAGTGACTCAATAACTCTTGGGCAATTCCCAAGAACGCGACGGCTTCGAAACTGTCACCTGGTGATGGGCATTTTGTTCAATCAATCGAGTGACATTGACGTACGTCTAGGTCACGTGCAGTCATTTTCCTTGCTTGATTACGGGGCATTGGCGTCATAGTGCCAACTTTTGGTCAATTGCCACATCGATATTCAAAAGGCTGGGCTACATACTTTAATTTCCATCGACTACTTGGCTTCTTTTAGCAATAACTTACCATAGTATTCTGCATCATTGGTTACTGCATATTTGCCTAACAATTTCTTACTCAATCACCACCCATCATCCGCCATGGCTACAGAGAAGCCTACACAAAACGATACATCGACTACCCTCGATCAACAAACCGACTCTTCCACTAATGAGGAAAATGAGTCGAAGCAAATGACAAGAGCCTCAAACAACAACCAGCTCGATCGCTCTAATGCAGTGCCCCAACAGGATCTCAGCCAGTCACAAAATCAGCAACCTGTCCAATCATCCAAGGGCAAGAGTAGCGCACCATCCGTAAAACTAGACATGGATCTCGACGTTGAGGTGGAACTCAAAGCAAAGATAAAGGGAGATCTTGAGTTATCCATCCTGTAAGTCTTCTTGGTTTGCCCTGCTCATGCAGATTCGGGCTAACTTTATTTGCAGTGAACCAGAATAAGCAATAGGATGAGATTATTCATGCGGAATGAATGTAATGATGCATTAGGAGATTAGGCGTTGGTGTACATTGATTTACGTATACAATAATCGTCGAATTGCTATATTAGTCCTCCAATTTGTTCTCCCTATCGCTCGCGTTGTTTGACCAAGCTGCCCAAATGCTCAACACAGGGTAGTTGATGTCACGTCACGTGCGCTTTATGTTATCCCCGCTAACCAAGTTTGACAAATGTGTCCGCGGATCCGCGGCTTTGGCTTGACATCTCCGTTAGGACAAAGTCAGCCTGAACGCGTCAAGAGTTCACCGTACCAAGCCCGCAACACTCGCAAATACCAAACAATGAAACGTAATCATGGGGGTGTCCCGGTGATGTCGGTTTATCGGTCGGCCCGGCCGCCTCTTTCATGCCGTCCATGTCGAGATAAGAAGCGTCGTTGCGATCGCAATCAGCCTTGCTCGAATTGCACACAACGAAATCTCAATTGCGAATATGAGGGCCGTGATGGGCTGACGGACTTATCAGAGACTAGAAGTACAGACACTATTGCTGAGGCGAACGACGGGATTGGCCTTGTAGACTTGACTACACCTGCTACAAATGCCCTTACCCCTTCGGAGCAGGCTACTCTGTACGTCTGGTACTCATTCCATTCACTTACGGGCGACTGATGTTCAAATTAGAAATAAGACACTGCTTGATAGGTTGAATAGGCTGGAGAATGCTGTTTTTCCGGATCGAGATGGACCGCCACCGACCAGACACGCGACCAATCCTCGGACGAGAAGCTCCTCACGTAAGGGACCTCTACAGTGCTTCGTGTTTATGGAGCTGATGATATATGACTCAACATAGATGGCACACCGTTCGGATTTCATAGTGCAGACACATCACCGGTTGCTTCTATGCCCAATAACGCACACTTGGCTCACCTGGTCGCGCAACTCCCACCGCTAGACCAAGCTACGCTGCTCTTCAACCACTTCGTCGCCACCATCTACCCGACGCTATGTGTACTTCATATACCGTCAATTAGAAAGCTTATGGAAGAAACTTACGGATCTATAACTAATGCAGAGCCCAAAATCGAGGACTTGCTTATGCTATTCAGTGTGTTTGCCGGTGCAGCGTTGTCCTGGACTGACGAACTTCTTCGCAAGTTGGATGCAACCAAGGAAAATGCGAACTCGGCATTCGAAAGCTACTTCCATTATGCCATGTCTATCGTTGACGATGCTCGGAGACCGTTACCGCCGTCTACTACGTCTGTAGCAGCGGTCGCTACTTTGGCACATGTTGCTATCAACTCGGACGATGCCTTTCCTTTCAGGGCACTCAATATTCGAAATCGATGCTACTTGATCTGTCGTGCAATGATGATCCACCGGCTTGATGGACAAACAGCGTGCAAAGAGAGGGAACTCACTGGAGCTAATTCCATCGACCTTGAAGTTCAGCGACGAGTCTGGTGGAACATGGTCGCTTCTGACTGGCAAGATTCTCGTGCTTGGTATCAGATATCAACTTACTGACTTAATTCTCTAGGTTGGGTTCTTTCTCAGGAAGCTCTCAGGAAGGTGTTTACACATTCATACCCAGACTTATGAATGTAAACCAACCATGCAACGTAGACGACGTCCAAATTACAGCATCAGGTCCCGTGGTAGGCTCGCCCCCGTCAGTTCCCACAGACATGTCATTCTTCTTCTTGAGGATCAAGTTGGCTGAGATATGCCGCGAAATTGTGGATACTCTACCACCGATGCTCAACGATGTCGATGAATCAGACTACAGCGTGATTTTGCAACTCGATAAGAAGCTACAAAACTTAGCCAACAACCTCCCTGAGTTTTGTCGACTTGACCCAGAGAGCATTGAGAAAACAAAGACCATCTGCGAGAAACGACCGTATATTCACTGGCAGAGAATAGGCGTCCATCTCGGTCTCCACGTACGCATATGTCGACTTCATCGCCCATATCACCTTGAATCATATTCCAACCCCGAATACTCCTACTCATGCACAACGAGCATTAATTCGGCATATAAAGTCTTGGAGCTTAGACGTACGATGGACGATGCAGGAGCTGCCTCCAACTTCAGGCCTGAGCGTTTCTGGGTTATTTTGCAGCATGTTACCACGGCTGCACTCACCCTGGCGGTTGATGTAGCTTCCAACCCGGAAGCACCAAACGCCGAGGTCGTGAGACAAAAAGTCCTGGCAGCGTACGAAACTCTGAACCGATCAAGAAAGAATGCACAAAGCTTGATCAAAGGAATTGAAAAGAACATGGAGCAAGTGATGGGAACCTTGCAAAAGCAGCGTTCTGATGTTAGGACAATGCCTTTATCAACAACCGGATTTACACCGTCAAGCGCATCATTGGAAGCTGTCGTTCCCGACAGCATCTTCTCGGATGTAAACGACATGAATATGAGTGACTTTCAGGATGGCAAAGGAGACGAGTACTCACACCAGTTGTGGTCGGACTTTTTGGCAGCTGTGCCGGACTTGGAAGCGTTTGAATGGACTTCACTGCTACAGGACCTAGATTTCGACCCAAATCATCTCAATTAATCGATATAGAACAAGAGAAGTTACACTAGTCATCGGAATTGCTAGAGGGCCTGCAACTGTTTGGTGTATTGACTACCCCGTTATTCGCCGAGAGTGGACGCCGAACGTGAATTGAGTAATCTCGCAACCTTGGGTGCCATGCCATCAACCATGCTGATTGCGCTTTATTAGCATGGCCAGGAATGCATCAGGTGTATATCAACTGTATATAAGGTTCGTGTACAAGGCCTCAAGATATGTACAAGGCGACTGAAACAACCATCAGAGATCAGACCCCCATCGACCGCATAGGTAGTGCAGCCACGGGTGTCCACTCCATAATTTAGTGTTTTTATCCACTCAAACATGCTTTCTTACCTTATCTCAGCGGCAAATCTGTTGTGGTCGACTGGTGTCTGAGATTCTGTTCCCCGGACGTGGCGGACTCGCCTTCCCAAATAGGAAAATGCCCTCCGCGGACGGCCGCACTCGATACGTTACGTCCGAAGCCGAGCAGCGGTATATATATGGTCTTATGGCTACAGTTCTAGAGTATTCACCACACCAAAACATATTTCACACTATTAAAATCATCTAAAATGTTACAGAAAACCAAGGTATGTTCTCTTAAGCTCGGTGGCAAGCCTTTAGACTCTAACCTACTCAGGCTATCATTATTGGCGGTGGCCCAGGAGGTCTAGCCGCAGCTTTACGCCTACATCAAAAGACAAATGTGCTCTGTAGTGTATACGAGTTACGGCCAGAGCCTACAACACTAGGAGGAGCAATCGGAATTCTGCCTAACGGTCTACGT
The DNA here is from genome assembly GCA_014898835.1 of Fusarium lateritium. Taxonomy (NCBI): domain Eukaryota; kingdom Fungi; phylum Ascomycota; class Sordariomycetes; order Hypocreales; family Nectriaceae; genus Fusarium; species Fusarium lateritium. The sequence continues at coordinate 21,240 of JAAVTZ010000428.1, forward strand.
CTGCTTGATCGTCTAGGGGTTTACTCGGATCTCCAGCAACGTGGAAGCAGCCACTCCACCATCACTATGCACGCTATGAACGGTGGAACCTTGGGCTATGCGGACATGGTAGGGGCAGCGAAAGAGCAGACTGGATTTGGCTGCATGCGAATCAAGCGAACGGAGCTGCAGGACACTCTGCTCAAAGCCGTCGACAAAGCCAAGATTCCTGTGCACTACAATAAGCGTCTCACTTCCATCACGGAACTAGCAGATTCGGTCCAAGTGACATTCTCGGATGGAACGATGGAAACTGCCGACCTTTTACTCGGATGCGACGGTATCCATTCAGCTGTGCGGAGTTTACATGTGGACCCCGATCACCTACCCGTATACACAGGCATGGCAGGCCTCGGCTCCCTGATTCCCGCCTCCAGCGTTTCCGAGTCAGCCAGGAAGGAGATCAAAGGAATGAACGTCACATTTACCCAAGAAGGCATGTTTGGAACCATGTCTTGCACTGCCTCTGATGATGAGCTTCTTTGGTTCTTGTCGAAGGAGGTACCGCTGCCTGAGTCTGAAGATGCACGAAACGGATGGGAAGTCTATCGCAAGGAAGAAGTGGGTGGCTTCAAGACGTATCTGCTGGATACACTGAGGAACGTAGGTGGGGAATGGGGGGACATTGTCCGCGAACTAGTCAACAACACCACCGCTGTTAACTTCTACCCAACCTACAAGTTACCCATCGGAGGTACATGGTACAAGGGACGAACACTTCTTCTAGGAGATGCCGCACACGCCATGCCCCCCCACGCTGGCCAGGGCGTTTCCATGGCTTTGGAAGACGCATTTCTCCTTGCACGACTTCTTGAGAAGAACGATCAGTCTGTGGAAGACACTTTCAAACAGTTTGACGAAATCCGACGACCTAGGATAGATGAGATCAGCCATAAGGCTGTGGGAAATGCTTCAATCAGGAAGAAGACGGGGGCTTGGGGTCTGTGGCTAAAGGAGATGGGAATATGGATGTACCTGCGCGGGTCATGGGCTTTTGGTATGAATCGGTGGGGGTCCGAGACGAAGCATATGGTGTATGACATCGATGAGATTGCTATTTAGTTTGGTGTTTTTATTTGTATTATATAGACTAGATCGGTATATATGCTATAGAATTCCTCTCGTCAGAATTGAGACGTCTTACCGTGGTTTACTTGACTAAAAATGATCTCATCTGGGTCTGCCAAGTTGCCTAAACATGGATCAATTCTCTTCCGTCTGACGCGACCAGGGGACCCCAGGAAAACATTGGGCACCAACTCACGGTGAACAAAAAGGAGAAAAGGCCGCACTTACTTTCTCTCTTTCTCTCTTTCTGTTTTTAACTTTCACAAGTATCTCTCCATATGACATCTAACAAGAGTTTGTGGCTGCCATGTCGCATACGCCGAATGTCTTCGAGATGGGAGTTTGAGAACACGACGCTTAGTATTTCGGGCCTCACGATCGTTGCCAATTTGAACGAATTTAATACCTCGTTGATTCGTGAACTGACTCAAGCAGAGAAAACAAGGACATCTACCCTTCAGGAGGTATGTTACCAATCCCCTTGATTCACTCCCCTCGTCCTTGATGAGATTGAAACAAATACTTCCATGGCTATGAACCCTTATGATTCAAGCTGTTTCCGATTACACAACCTGAGACACCTGATCTGTTACGTCTTTGATCAACAAAATATCAAAACGCCACGCTGACTTTATTGTTGCAAGGTGGAATCTGACCGCCGAAGGATTTTTGACCGATCAAGAGTTTGTGAGAGGGACGTCCTCGAAAATTGGATAGGAACCGTTACAGATAGTTTGACAAATGAAAGAGCTTATCCAAACAAATAAACGTTTCACTCGTGATGCCTTGGTTAATCTAATTCTGACCGTGCTGGCTTTTACACAATTCAGTCGTGTGACTCGCAGCTATTTGAGTCGTATGTATTTATTGCACATGGTGTAATTCAATACCACGCCCGAATCTTAATGCTGAATGGTATCTCATAGCGTAAGTCAATGTACAACGAGCCAGCGATATGCTGACATACTTATTTCATGTGACTGAGTGAGGCTTAGTCAGAGGAATATCGGCGACCTTTCGTAAATAGAGATTCCCACCTATCTCTTACATATACGCACAAGTCACTGGCTCCAAAGGACCCCTGATATCGCATTGTATAACATGATATTGCGGCGTACTTCGTCGAATCTATTTCCTTTGATTTTTACCTCTTAGTCTCTACCTAATCTTTGATTGTACTTCATGAATACATGCAATACCCATTCTGTCTGTCTGGTCTCTCGTCTTCTCGTGCTGGGTGTTTAGACTAGCTTAGTTCACAGGACCAGTCTCGCTGAGGCAAGCAACGATACCCGCAATAGCAGCCAACGTTCCATCCGGGTTCTTGACACGCACAGTGTGCAATCCTATCTCTTTAGCAGGATAGTCGTTGCCTCCTGGGAAGATAGCATCTCCAATGAACATGATCTGCTCTAAAGGAATACCGCTCGCGGCAGATAGCTTCTTCAGGCCATAGCCCTTGTCAACACCCTTTTGCGTAATATCGATCGAAGTTGCTCCACCCATGTTGATAGACAAGTCTGGAAGTCTCTTGTGTAGGTCGGCTTGAATGATCTTTCGCTTGGCAAAGTCCGGATCCCAGATTTCCTTGGCGGAAACCGGGGCTTGTTGACCAAGAGCAGAGAAGGTAATCTGACTACCTCGGTCTTCGATTCGTTCACCCCAGGTCTGTTCGGGTTGGAATCCAGTAACATCAAGCGAAGCATTGAAAGCTTCAATGATATTCTTCCTCTGTTCCTCACTGAACAGCTCTGCATATTCCACCTTCCACTCATCACCCTTGTGCGTGTAGAGTTTTGTGCCAGTGGTAGGCATAAGCCATAGCTTAGAAAGATCTGCCCGAGGTGGAAGACGACTTGCGACTTGTTTCTGAAACTGAGGCCAATCACCGCCTGAAATGACTGCGACGTGTGCAACGCTGAAAAGATCAGCCAGGGCCTCGCCCATTGAGTCGAGGAGAGGCTGCTTGCTCTCTGCGAGAGTGCCATCGAGATCGAAAGCGACGAGTTTGATCATATTGTTTTTGATTCGAGATGATTTCTGATATAGAACGGTTGGTGAAGGAGGGGTTGGTTAGGGGCTGGAATGGCGATCAGTGCTTAGTGATTACGTGCTGACGCAACTTGACACGGTGGTTAAACCCCGGCCTTGATGACACAGTATCACTCAACATCAGGGTTGCAATTTTTCTTAGTATTAGTATACTAATTCTTTTCTTTTTCTTAGTATTAGTATAT